>JAJOOR010010451.1:0-39459 GCA_036250505.1 Solanum acaule | reverse complement strand
AAGGCGGAATTTCCATTGGAGATCGTTTCGATGAAAAGTGGGTCCCACACCCAGTATCATTTTGAGCCAAATTCCACAACTGCCATCTAAAGCCTCGGGAAGTGAACAAAGGGTCGTTCTAGACCAAAATCGATATTCTGAAGCTAACCTAGCTGTCAGAGTTTTCATCTAAGTACGTCTTCCAAGAAGGTTGACCAAAGTCAACTTTTCAAGTTATAAAAATCTCCAAAACAGGGAAACGAGCCTAAAACCCAATCGAACGACCAGGCGACCGAACAGTCAGTGCCAGCAAGTTATAAATGACTTGGGGTCGCTACAGGAACGCTCTAAACGAGGGAAAGAATGCTTTAATTTTAAAAATGACCTGGAGGGTCATTACAATGACTCTATGAATATATGTGGTTGGATTGTTGAAGGCTATATGTAAGTTCACCCTTGGTAACCTTAAGGTGATACATTGCACCAAGTATTCCCCAAGGGTTTCTTGAGGAAAGGAGTTAAGATAAAGAGGAAGGTAATGTATTGTATGCATGGAATGTGCCTAAAATGTTATATGTGGTTGTATGTGCTATTAGGAATGGTTTCCATGTGTATGATGATGTATGTGGATTTATGTTGTTCCTATGGAACTAAATGTTCTTGAAGTTTCTCTAAAAAGGCATGACGCATGGTTTCCAACTAAATGTCCTTTTAAAAGCATGTTTTTGCATGGTTATCATACTTAGTGCATTCTTGTACTAACACCATTCTTCTTCATCTTTTTACACCAAGTGTAGGTGGTGGTGGCTAAAGGACCTTTCTTAGAATGATTAGCTTGGCTTACTATTCACAAGTTCGGGTGTGTCCTTAAATATTCAAGGACCTTCATATTAAAGAGTTTCTTTAAGTTTAATGTACTAAATAGTAGTTTCTATTATATTGTAAGGGTTGTGTCCCTATTGTGTTGTAGTCGTGTTTTAAGATGGCTACCTTGAGACGTAGTAATCCGATTTTGTATTAAAGGTTTTAATGAGGTGATTTTTAAGCCTTGTGTTATAATATGAAAGTTTTAAATTTTCTGCTATTTTTCTATGATAAATGCTATGATGAATGCTAAAGGCTTGTATAAGACCTCCGAGAGGTCGAATACGCCGGTAACGACTAGGGGGTGCTCTCGGGTCGTTACATGTACCTGAAGGCCCTGGGGCCGGAGTAGGCAATGTTGCCTCTATAGGTAGTGTCTCTGTATCAATAACCGAGGAAGAATCCACTGGGGCAGCCTTCTTCTCGGCCTCATCCGTCAAGTACTCCGCCTCAATCTTCCAGATATTGGTAGAAGATATGGGAATCAGTTGCACATCCTTCTTCTCATCTCAAGGAACCCGAGATCGTCTGCACAACTCGGTAATCAACACTAGAAAAGGTAGAGAGTTTGGCACTACTTGGTCCTCATGACCATCTCCTGTGCAATGATTATCCCCAAGTTCAACCTTGTCTCATCAATAATGCAACCAAGACAGGTTGCTTTTGCGTGGTGGAGAATCAACTCGTTCTGGGATGGCATGATAGTACTGCTGATGAATCCAAACTAAAACCTTGTTGCTATATTAAGGTCCTTCTTTTCAATGGGTTCTTGAACCTCGATCCACTTTGGAGTACCGTCATATATCAGAGGAGCCAATCACTTTTTCATATTCTCCAATGTTTTTGTCCTGATCTTGTATTGACAGTCATCCTCAATACTCGTTGAACATTCCAGGACTGCATTGATAGCATCACTATCACAGTTCACTTTTCTGCCTCTGACAACCACAAAGTCTACCGGCTTGAATTTGGCAGCCTGGTTCTTCCATTGTGGCTGGCACCAGGGCTCCATAGGCGGTGTAGAATTCCCGGACCTAATTTGGAACATAAGGGCCACGGGGTCGAGTGAATAACTGGAATTTGTGAGACCTCAAGCAGCCCATGATCTTCGGGTATTTGTCTATGACTCCATTAGTAGACATCCTCTTTTCTTCGATGATGGTCCTCAATCCCTCAGTGTTTAGTCTGTTCATAGATCAGGGAGGAGGACCCTGTGCAGCTGATGCTGTAACCACAACCTCTGTCGGAGTAGGAGGAATAGTGGTGGCCTGGGGAGTCCTGATCCTAGACGAATTGTTTAACCTCTTAGATCGCAGCTCCGCTCTCTGGGCTGATAGTAGCTCATCTTCCGGCTCAGAAGTTGTAGCCTGATGGTCCTGGTGCTCACCCTCACTCTCAGAAGTGGTGAGGTAAGTGGCATAGATTTCGTCACTATTGGAGCTGACCTCCGATGATGTAAAAGCAGGTGCCTTGACTTTTCCCTTTCCTTTCCCACCTGTGGTAGGAAGTTTTGTTTACTTTCCCTGGGATGCAATTGCATCCTCATTGATAATATTCCCCTTAGCCCTATTGCGGGGAGGCATATCTCGACCTGCTACTTTCGGTCTAGCCGTATCTGCAACACAAATCGAAAAATGTTAGAAACAGTTCAAGAGAAATCACAGAAATCATACTGCAGACAGACTCGCCTAACCGATCGGCGAGTCACCGAATCACTTTGGCGAGCCAGATCGGGCTCGCTGAAATGATTGGCTTTAAATTTCCCAAAAAAATCGGCATGTCAGCGATGGGAGGGGCCTTTCAGTGAATCACCCATAACATTTGGCGAGCAAAGACTAGCCCGCCGAAAGTTACGGTGCATTTTAGGGGTTAGTGGCGCCGAAAGGGCGATCAAAGAAGACTTTCGGCGAGTCACTGAGTGCACTCGGCGAACTCACGCTTCTCATCAAATGTTACAAAACCAAAACTTAACATTAGCATGAAAGTAAGGGCGATCGAAGGGGATTCGGCGAACCACCAAGTGGTTCGGTGAGCTTGACCCAGTTCGCCAAACTGTCAAACGTGATTACTTTCTACCCCAACTTCCCAAATCAACCCCAAAGACCCCAAAAATAAAATCAAAGCATACAAAAACTCAATTAGACTCAGATCCATAAGACCCATGCCCTCGGGGTACTTAGACTTCTCCTGGTTTGGCCAAAATTGGCCATTTGACGACTTACGTCCTTAAGAATGATGTCAAACGCTCCATCATCGGGCAAAGTGCTTCATTTAGCACAATTATAGTTTGAAATGCTAGGCGACAAAGATTTCCAACTCCAAGCACACAATTGACGACTAGGAAGCTGTAAAAACACGAAATATGGGAAAATATAATGCGGGTGTGATCTTGGGAACTTAAAAAGTGAGGGAATGTGCCAATCCTGTTCCTGTTAGGAATCAATTTGATAAAAAATATACACCAACGATCTCTCTCTCTTTCTTATCCCGTCTCTTAAGGAAAATCCTCTACGAGGGTAGCGTATATTACGCTCGAGGTCTCTCAAGCCTCCTGTTGTACCAATGTCTCCGTTTTAGGGTTTAAGGAATAAGGTAATGAAATTACCTTTGGCCTTTAAAAACCGTCCAGTTCTCGCCCTTTCGGCGACATTAATTTACTTCGCCGAACCACTCGATGACACGCCGAGTAGTCACTTACCTCGCCAAGTTTTACAGGACCTCCAGTCAATGTGGGGGTTCAAACAGCGAACAAAGTCGTGATCACCGACCTTGTCGGCCATTTGCCAAGTAGTCCATGGGCTTCACAGAGTTTTACAGACTTCAACTTTATAATTTCTTGAGTCCAATGGCGGTCCAAGTCGGGCTCGCCGACCTTTTCGGTGAGTCACCGACCGAACATTTTGCTCGCCAATCTGATCTTTTCAAACACATTCCACTTTTTCACCTGCACAATTAACACACAATTATTTCTTAAAACAAAAACAAAAATAAAGCAATAAAAACTTGGGTTACCTCCCAAGCAGCGCCTTAGTTAATGTCGTGGCACAATACAAGTCCTTGCTCAAACCTCATTTTTGGGGTTCGTCTTAGTGTCACTAGACAACCTCCCTTATTGTCTCGAGTTTAAATTGGAAGAAATTTGACCCATTTAGGTCTCCAACTACTTGATAGAGACAGAATGAGAAGTCACTGTCTGGTTAAGGGTCCATACATCTTACTTTCTCTCTTTCAAAATCATATCGGACCCCTTAATCTTGTTGAGAATATGAGAGAGCATATCCTCAGACTGGCCACCCTCAGAATCTTAGGGCTTTTGATGCTCGTGGGAAGGAATATACCTATCCTTCTCCCTGTCTCTTTCCTTCCAAGTGGGGTTACGATCTCTCCATTCTTTATCACCATCTCTCCAACCCTCGTCCTTGTTCCAACCTTAGTTACCACCCTGCCTGGGGTAGTTAGCACGATAACCTCCACCTTGGTTGGCTAGAAATTTCACTTCTTCGTTGTACAACGCTTCAAACTTGGCCTTATCAGGGCCTGCACACCCAACACCCACAATATTTACACTTCTAGCACTAGCTCCCATGACACTTTTGGCCAAAATGTCCAGCTGGTTCATCATCTTTTCCATGTTTTGGTCTCTCTCTTGGTCTTTCTCCAGCTGCTCCTTGGTCAATTTAAAAGTGAGAAGGGAGACCTGATCTTCGCGTGTGTACCAAGCTCGATTAATTTTTGTCATACCATCCAAAAGTTGGGCTGCTATAATGTAAAGTTGTTGCATCAAACCTCCCTGAGAAAGATTGTCAGCTACACCCTTGTTCACCGAATCAAGGCTTCGGTAAAAATATTGCAGCAAAACGTTGTCGGGCAAACCATATGTTGGGCATTGCAGCACCAACTTCTTGAATCTTAGCTAAGTCTCATGAATTGGCTCACCCTCCAAATGCTTGAAGCTTTGGATGTTGTCTCGAAGTGTCATCATCTTTGAAGGAGGGAAAAATTGCACTTGAAATGCGGTGACAAGCTCTTCCCACGAAGTGATGAAGTCTCTTGGCAATTCAGCCAACCACTTATATGTTTCCCCCATTAAAGAAAATGGGAACAACCTCAACCTGACCGACTCTTGGGATATGTTCTTGAAGGAGAACGGCTCGCAAATATCAACAAAGTTTCTTTTATGCTCATGGGGAACCTCATGAGCCAATCCACCAAACAACCCTTTCAATTGCAAGAGCTGCAACATGGTTCTTGTAATATGGAATACAACGTTCCCTTCGGCCGGAGGCAAGCGAATGGCACCAATTCCACTCATTGGATGAGGGTCATTATCATTCGGCTTATTTACATCGTTTAGGTTGCCAATGTCATCTTGGTGGCCCACTTGGATACCACTCCTTCCATTGACACTCATTTCCTCTGTTTAAAACAGCAACACACAAACCAAAACTACAAATAAGTGAATTCAAATATGACTAACAAGAACAAAATTCAACTATACCAACAGAATCTTAACCAACACCACTCCCCGGCAGCGGTGCCATTTTGATTATAACAATTCAAAGACACTTCATCCAATTCTAAGTGTCAACAATCATTAGTCAGTATATAACCCAACTAAATGATTTGTGGTCGAATCCCACAGGGAGCGGTACGTGTTTAAGATTCAATAGTAAAGTGTGAACATGGTCAAATCAGTCATAGGAATAGAAGTTTTCGAATAAAGACATAATTCAAATTAGGGGGTGACAGGAATGTCAAATGGGGGGTTTTGGTTTGAAATTATCAATTATAAAAGCAGCAAACAATACGAAATAACAATAATGAGAAGGGTTCTTGGGATATGATTCGATTATAGGCTAATATAGACAAATGGGTAATTGCAACTATTAGAAAATAGCTAGATATTAGTGAGTAAGCTAGACAATAGAGGAGGTAAACTTTCTCTCGAACAATTTACCCTGAATCAAGTCGATTTCTCTTGAACATCGACAAGCATGCAAAATAAGAACAACCCACACCTTTGTCCATTCACTCTCTCGAGCTGAATGTGTGGAAAAGGGTTTAGGATTCAGTCTCTCGAGCTGAACCCATGACAATTTAATACCCAAAGACCATCAATCAATTATCTTAGTTTTAAAACCTCTCTCTCGAGCAAGCCAAAAACACAAGGGTAGAACTGCATTTGAAACTACAATTCTTAAATTAAACCACAATTAATGATAGAACACACTTCTAAACAACATTTAAACTAACAATTAGCAATACCCATAAACTAAATCAGCCCATATCACATAATCACATTCCAAGAATTGGGGTTTTAGCTATATATCATAAAAAGATAAAAATCGTTACCAAGTTGAGTTTCCATCAACTGGGTAAGATTGTTTTCGTCTTTACTAAGGTCCAAATCGAAGAATCTCAAAGAACCACTTCCAATTTCTCAAAAGTGAAAAACTTCAATTCTTCAAAGCTAAAGAAAAACTAGAGAAAACATGTCTTAATCCTCAGAATAATAATCACAATTTCGATATAATGAAAATTAGATATCAAACTAAATGTTCAAAAATGTATTTATAGTAGCCAAAAAATGTGCTGCGAAGAGCCACTCGGTGCAGTAAGTCGGGCTCGCCGATCCACTTGCCGATCTGCCCTTTGGTCAATTCCATCACCCTTCTGTCTTGGCCTTCACCATCCTAAAAGGTCTATAACTTTAGGTGATCCAATATCGCGGAACCACTCGGCGATCTGCTGACTACTCTTTTCTCTCTCCAACTTGGTTCTTTTCTTCGGGACTTGGCACACTGGAACTTTAGGTGGTCAAGCAGCCATTCGGTGACTCGCCAAGTGGACTTGGCGATCACCAGGCTTTCTTTTTCTTCATTCTTTCAGCTTGCTTCGTTCCTTTTTGCAAATTAGTGTCCTTGCTTTGTTCCTCAATCCATAGACCTGGAAATCAAGGGTTTTACATCAGTTATTGGCACAAAATAAGCATTTGAGGACACTAAATCATTGTAAATAAAGCCCTAAATGAGTCCAAATCTCGGACTCATCAGTGTCCCATAAAATTTTTCTTTTTTAGATTTATAAAGTCACAAACAGCTAATTTGAGCCCAAATAAAAAAAAAAACTTGTGAGAATTACACGGTTATAAAAAATATGAATAAATTCTTATGGTTTATAAATAAAACAAAAGTATATTTATATAGTGTAATTTAAGTTCTTAAATACATTAGTATATGATTTTTTTTCTTCAATAAATCATGGAAGGTTGTAAAAAAAAACTGAAAAATGGCACCTATTAGGTTTTTAAGTATTAAATTTATTTGGCATTACATTCTTTTTAAACAGTAGATAATTTTTTATTTAATTTTAAATAAAAACCTATGAAGATTGAAAAAATATGAACAAGCTATTTTATTTTTATTTTTTTGTAATGAAGAAACAAAATCATGCTTTTTTATGTGAAACAACTACATTTTAAAAAAAAAACAATTAAATAATTAATAATCAGCTCATAAGAATATAATTTAAAATTTCTAATTTGTTAAATTTATAAGGTATATTTTGCAATAAGTAAATATTTAATGATTAAAAAACAAAGCTAGTAAACAATATGATATATTTATTTCATAGTCAAATATGCACATTTATTTTCTTTTCCTCCGTTTTAATATAGCATGAAGCAACATATAAGCAAGTCACGATTTTATTTCATCAAGTATCTTGATAAAAAGATAGAAATAACAACTAATACAGTTCATTAAAATAAAAAACTTTAGAAATTCAATTTTAGTTTTTTCTTCTCCATTTTTAATGCAAAAAAACGTACTATAGATTTATTAACATAATTTCATGCTAATAAAATAAAGATTGGTTTCTTAGTTCCTATTCATCCTTAGAAATAACACTAACAAGGGTCACAAAGAACATTCTCATGGACAGAAGATTCTTATCGGTCTGGGATAATAGTAGAAAATTACGGGCCTTCTTATCTATGAAACTGGCACAAATCGAGTCATGAAAGGATGAAAACTAACGGATGCATTTCCACCACAATGTGGAATAACATGTGGGTGAAAATAGTGAGATCGAAGTATTGGAGGACAATACAATGGTTGACTATTCATTCGATGAAAACTCCTCAAACATCCACAATTACCACAAATATTTTCTTCTTTAGTTCCATCATCACTACTCTTTTAAAATTTATGATATCCATCAACCGAATAGTCACCAAATATAGGCTATATCATTTATGACATTCATCAACCGAATAACCACCTAACATAGCCACCAAACTAGTTTCTGGACACGTGTGTTCTATATAATTTTTTAAATAGATTTATTAAGTCGCAAATGACTAATTTGAGCCCAAAAATAAAAGGCCTAATAAATACCAGATAATTATAAAAATTCAAAATAAAGAAGTTTAATATATAGAAAAAACATAAGAAGAATATATATATATATATATATATATATATATATATACTAGTTTTGACGCACGTGCGTTGCACGTGAATATCAAATCATGTACCACACTATTTTTAACGTAATGTGAATATTATTAAATAAAAAAATTAGTCACTCGTAAAATCTCTTAGTTACAACTCTAAAATATACGTTCTCTTCCCTTCCCCATACTGCATTACTTTGTCATTATTGTATTATTGGTGTTCTTACTTTTATTACAATTTAATATAAATAAATATTGATATAAAATATAGAAGATAAACTGAATTCAATGTTTTTAGTTGGAGTAAGAGTAATTTAACATTCATGTTAGGGATTGTTCTAATTTCACTGAACTTTGATATTGTCAACGTCTTGAAATCAAACTTTTGAGGTTTTAAGAAGAGAATAAAAGAAAATATATTTTAAAAAAAAGTAGTTTAAAAATGTGAGGAAACCCCTCCGCTCATAGTTTAAAATGTGCAGTATTAGTATGTGCATACTGTTTCTTCTCATAAAAATATAGAAGATATACTAAATTGGGTGTTTTAAGAAGAACAAGAATAATGAATAGTTTTTGAAAAAATGTATTTTAAAAAATTGAGGAAGACCCTCTTTTTATAGCCAAGAAAGGGTAGCGTATGAAAAACTTCTTATTGTGCCTTACCAAAAAGAAGTCACAACCCTTTAGAAAAGCAATAACCCTTCAGAAAGGTCATAACTCTTCGGAAAAGTCGCAACACTTTAAAAAAGTCACATCTCTTCGGAAAAGTTGCAACCCAATAGAAAAGTCATAACCCTTTGAAAATGTTACAACTCATCGGTAAAGTTATAACTCTTCGAAAATGTCACAACCCTTCAACGTGAAAAGTTGTCTGCCTTTAATATAATATAAAATAATACACATAAATAAATATAGTATAATATAAATATAGAAGATATACTACATTTGGTGTTTTAAGTTGGGGGTATTATAATAATTTATCATTTAAGTTAAGTAGTTCATTCTTTTAATGTTGTATAGATAAAAAAAAAGATAGATATAGATTAATCTAATTTTAATTTGATATTTTGAAAAATAAAGAAGACTTTTAATTTAAGGATCATATGTAGAATATATAAAATGTCTTTTAACTTTGTGTTCTTAAAGATGCGCCCCCACCCCCAAGAAAAAAGATATTCTATATTAAACTGAATAAAAATAAAAGTACAACAAATAAATTGGAAAAAAAAAGATTACGTATTAAATATATTTTGGACTCTTCAAACAAGTTTTTGATAAAATACTTTTTCTCTAACAACTTGAGACTTTTCAGATTCTGAATACCAAGTTGTAGTTTCTGTTACGGAAAATCGTTGAACTTCTTGCCAAGTAGAAGTTGCTGCAAAGTATATTTTATGGTAATGAAAATGAGTACAAATTAATTATCAAGATACTTTTTTGGTTTGATGTTGAGTTATTTCATTCTCCTTGTTGCATCAATTTTTGTTGATCAATCTAATTTACCCCCAAAAATATTGTAGTTGCATAGTTTAACAACTCTCACAATCTTCCTTTTTTTAAGAAGAAGAATAGAAAACTTACAAAATTCGTAGTCTAAAAGTCAGAGAAACCCCTCTATTTATAGACAACAAAGGATAGTATGAAAAGGTTATTACAGTGTCTTTTCAGATAAGGCACAACCTTTCAGAAAAATCACAACTTTCCAGAAATATCATAACTTATTGAAAAAGTCACAACCCTTCAGAGAAGTCACTACCCATCAATGTGAGAAGGTGTATGCTTTAAATATAATATAGCCTAAATAAATATAATATTAAATATAGAACATATACTAAACTGGGTGTTTTAAGTTGGGGGTATTATAGTAATGTAACATTCAAGTTAGGGAGTTCATGTTTTTAAAGTAGTATACATATATATATACACACACACAAAATTAATAGATAATTTTTGGAGTTCTTGTAGACATTTCTCTATAACCAATGAAAGTTCAAGAACATTCTTCATCAAGTCAAAGTAAATCTTTGGTATGGGACTAATGAAAAAAAACATATGAATTTATATAGGTAAAAATGGTGGAATACCAACATATATCTTATAGTTTTCAATTAAATATTTGAAGGTTATGAATATTAAAAGCATGAGAATTATGGAGTAATGAAGAAATAAAACCACATCATTACTACATAACAGGAGTAATGAAACAACGAAAATATTTAATATTAATAAATATAGGACAAGAAGAAAACTATATAATACAAGAGAATTAGTGACGGAAGATGAAATAATAACTAATGAACAATTATGCCCCGAACTACCAAAAGCATTAACGTATACCGAAAAAACTACAGAAAAGAAATAATCATTGGGGGAGTACCAATAGTAATAAAATTCAAAATATATCAAGGAAATGAAAATATCACTTTAGGAATAAAATGGCTAGAACAAGTAGAACCATATAATCTAGAAGACAAACAGTTGATAATTAATTATGAAAACAAAAGAGTAATAATAAAAAGAACATTAATATGATAAAAATATGAAAATATATATACTTGCAAAGATAATAATAGAAGGATATTACAATCGATATATATATATATATATAAATGTAAATTAAAGAGCTGAATACCCATTTGGCCTATATGATAGACATAGTGAGGTGAATACCCATTGGCCCTTATGATAGACATAGAGAGGTGAGTTCCCATGTCTTAAACATAAGTAAAGAGTAACATGAGCATGACTAGTTTGGATTGTAGCTTGAAAGGCCTCTCACATACATGCATGACTTGAGGTGATTACCCTTGTTTTTATGATTTGCTTTATATGAGAATAAGAAATGATACATATGAATGAAGAGCCTAATGTGTCTAGCCTAGCATGGGCAGGAGTATGAGATCTTATTCATGCATTGCACAAGTTTTCCTTGAGGTGACTTATGAAGTGTTTCTCTTATATAATGTATGTTTAGATTGGGTGTTTCTATAGTTGTCATCCTTGATATGTTGACTAAAAGTGAAGATTCCCTTGTCTATGAGAAGTAAGCTAAAAGATGAGATCAAATGTGATAAAGAGGTATGATGACCTAAAAGTGGTACTTAGCCTAGGTGGGATTATGGGGTCTCATTTATGCATTGCACAAGTACAACTTGCAGGTTACTTATGAAGTTTCTGTTATGATGAGAGGATTTGAGTATGGGCTATGTTTATGAATATGTGGTATTTCCTATGTTATTTGATTATGCCTTATGATTGGCTTATGCTCAGATTATGCCTATGTTGGAGATTATGCTTATGATCATGCTATTGTCTCTTATGCTTATGACTTGTGTTTTATGTTGGCTAACCCTTGTGTTATGCTCTTATGATGTTATGCCAAATAATAAATTTAGTACATTTGGTACTAACACATACCCTTGCCTACATTCTTATCAAATGTAGGGTTTGACGACATTGACTTCCATTCTTGAGGATAGGTTTCTAGAAGTGCAAAGGAGTTGAAGATTTGGTGAGTCCTCATAGCATCGAGGATAAAACCACTATTACCATTATGTCCTTTCTTTATGTTTTAGACTACTGTATGGGTTGCATCTGAAAGGTTTTATTCAAAGTTGAGTTTAGATGGTTTGAGACAAAGTGTAGTAAGACTTCCACTTGCTTTTATAAAATGCTTCAATTGTATGGGTAAAGTTTTTAAAATTTCCATACTTTTCTATTATCTTATGTTATGATATGCTAAGGGCTTGTATGAGACCTTTTTAGGGTCAAGTATGCGATGTTACATCTAGGGTGTACCCTTGGGTAGTGACAAACTTGGTAATCAGAGCACAAGGTTTAGAATGGTTCTAGGATTGTCTCAAACCACGTCTAGTAGAGTCTTGTTCATAACTGTGAAGTGTGCCACATTTATGAATAGGAGGCTATTGGATGTTTAGGAAACTACACTTCTTCATTCCCTAAGTCGTGCCATAGAGTTTGGCTCTAGTAGGTCCTTCTCCTAATCCGTGCCATATGGTTTTCAGGGTATGGCTAAGACAAGGGTAAATGCTAGGAGGAATGAGGAAGGCAATGTGAATCAAGAGGCTCCTCTCCAAGTTGCATCCCATGTTCCTCCTCAAGCTAATTAAGCTCTGATTAATCCTCCGGCTATGTCGGATGTGTAGGTTAGGTCGGTTTTTCTAATGTTGGCCAAAGACATAACGACCCACGCCAATAGAGAGGGGGTAACTTCTGTAAACCCTAATGTGAATTTCACGGATTTAAGAGTGATGGAGTTTATTAAGATGAAACCCCTGGATTTTTATGGCTCCAAAGTGGAAGAGGACCCTAAGGAGTTTATAGATGAAGTTTATAAGACTCTTGATATCATGAGGGTGACTTTGGTAGAGAAAGCGGTGTTAGCCGCTTACCAATTGAGAGGGGTAGCACAGATATGGTATGGTCAATGGAAGGAAAGTAGATCGGTAGAAGCGGTTCCCATAGAAAGGGAGGTGTTTAAAAAAGCATTCTTTGATAGGTTCTTTCCCCTAGAGTTGAGGGAGGCTAAGATGCAAGAGTTTATTAACCTTAAACAAGGTAGTATGAAGTCCAAGAGTATTCTCTAAAGTTTACTCAACTCTCCAAGTATGCTCCGACTTTAGTGGAGGATTCAAGGGCTAGGATGAATAAGTTCATGATGGGAGTGTCCGACTTAGTAGAAAAACAATGTCGTATGGCAATGCTTGTTGGTGATATGGATATCTCACGTCTTATGGTTTTCGCCCAACAAATTGAGGAGGCAAAACTCAAGGAAGAATCTAGGGAGAAAAAGATGTCTAGATTGGATGATGATAAGTTCTTTGATTATGAGTCTGATGGACATGGTCGCCTTAGGTTTAGACAAAAGTTCCCTGGGCAAAGTCCCTCAAGTACTACTAAATTCAACCAAAAGAGGGTGTCTAACCCTAAGTCTCAAGAAGATGGTAGTGAGATTCTACTGCCAGGATGTAGTAAGTGTGATAGAAGGCATGAGGGTGAATACTTAGCGGGTTCTAATGTTTGTTTTGATTTTGGTGAGTTGGGCCACAAAATAAGGCATTGCCCTAAGGTTGCTAGAAACTAAGAGGATAGTCGTTGTACGTCCCAACCCTACCCTTCTTCCTGTCCAATTTGTTTGGGTGGGAAGGCTCCAAAGAAGAATATATCTTAAGCTCTCCAATCTAGAGGCAAACAAGAGTGACCTCCTTATGTGGCTACCGGTATGTGTTTTATGCTTTAGTACATTTTGGATTTCTTGTCTTTTGTGATTTGACATCATACACTTTGATGTTGTTTTAAGTATGAATGAGCTTCATTGTTACTTTTATGTTATAGATGATGTTTAGAAGAGTTTGTATAGACTTACTCCCAAGGGAGAGATGATGTGCCTAGAAAACAAGGCCATTGTGTGTTTATGTGTTACCATGCTTTCCTTATATGCATGTTCATGAAAAAGTTTAGGTCTTGATAGAAATGACTTATAGAATTGTTTTCCTCATGTTGTAGTGCATTGAGTAGAGTTGTTTATAGAACTTCATGAAATGAATTTATGAGCATGCCTTAGTTTGGAGTTGAAAGATTCCTCCTTGAATAAATGCTTTTTCAGAGTAAATTGCATTTAGGCTCCATGAGTATATGTTGAGCATGTTATGACTAGGAGATGGTAGTTCCTCCTTGAACATGACTAGTTATGAGAATTTTATGCATTTTGGGTTGTTAGATGTAGTTTCAACTCCCTTGTGTTGCATTGAGTATAATTAGATTGGAATTGAAGTTTTCCTCCTTTGTTTATGTGCATATATAATGAGTTGCATGCATGATGGACTGCTAGTCTAGAGTCATTTCCTTTAAGAGGTGTTTAAAAATGTCATTCGAGGACGAATGTTATGGGTAAAGTTTTTAAAATTTCCATACTTATCAATTATCTTATGTTATGATATGCTAAGGGCTTGTATGAGACCCCTTCGGAGTAAAGTAGGCCATATTACATCTAAGGTGTACCCCTAGGTCGTGACATAGTATGTCACGACCCAGGGGTACCCCCTAGACGTAACACGGTGTACTTGACCCCCAAGGGGTTGCATACAAGTCTCATAGCATATCTTGAACATAAGAGCATAGGAAAATAGTGCAAAATTAAAATTTTCTTTACAATTAAATTCTCTTATAAAATGAAACAGAATTTATGACACTATGTCGCAAACCATCTCTTATACTTGGAAAAAAACTCTTGAAATACAACCTTAGGGACATAGCCCTTACATAAGTTTAAACATAAAAATTAAGACATAAGGGACATATGGTTTAGGGCTAAAAATCAAACAGAATCTATGACACTATGTCGCAAACCATCTCTTATACTTGGAATAAAACTCTTGAAATACAACCTTAGGGACATAGCCCTTACATAAGTTTAAACATAAAAATTAAGACATAAGGGACATATGGTTGAGCCCTCAAATACAATGAGGACTCACCAATGTTTTTCTTCTTGATCTACTAGAGTCCTAGACATGAGGATGGAATCCAATATCTCCAAAGCCTACACTTATAGAAATGTGGAAAGATGGGGTTAGTACAAAAAGTACTAAGTATGGAAGCCATGCACAAAAATCCTTAAAACATGCATAAAAGGGACATTTCATTTGAAGCCATGCTATATGCCATTTTTGAACATTATCTTTGAAACAGTTGGAGAATGCAACTCATAAGGCAAATCACATACAATTCATCATAGCATAAGAGATATCATCATAATTACAAGCATAGTCTATAACATAAGCATAATACATATTCCAACCTTCACAAGACATAGTCTCCAACATAAATGTAATACATAGTCAAATACCAAGATCAACTGATCATCATAATAGAATTATCACATAAGCAACCTTAAGCTCTACTTGTGCAATTCATGGGTAGGAACCCATAATCCTATCCACAATAAGTATCACTTCTAGGCCACCATGATCATGCATAACATATCTTGACCTCTTTCATAGCCAACACATATAGACATAGAGCCATTTATGTTCATGCATTGTAATAAATAAAGTCATTCATAAAAACAACCCATATCATGCATACATAAATTCATATATCTTCATAGCATAAGGAAACCACACCACAACCCCCCTTATAAGTATAATTGTGCAATGTATAAGTGAAGTCCCATACCCCCACTCACACTAAGTAAAGCTCATTAAGAAGTCATAGGTATAGTCCATATTCATATTCATGTTCATGTCCATAATTCATAATAAAGCATGCATAACTCATATTCATCATGTCATAAGGGAAACCTACCATGCCCACTCTCAAAGACCACGTGTGCAATGTATGAATGGAGTCCCATACCCCCATTCACACTAAGTAGAACCTCTTAAAGAACCATAGTAAATAACCCATGTACTTGTTCATGTGACTTTCTCAAGTCTCTTATTCAAGTTGATTATTATGTAGGGAATATAGCCTTAACCGACATAGACCATGTGAGCTACATGGAATCTGGTGTCGTCTAACCCCACACAGAAAGAAGTTGTCCTACTTGCCTAAGGTAGAACTGACATGTTTAGCTTTTAGGTGGATCCACTAGCTAAACACCTATGTGGACACATAGTTATGGGATAGGGAGATTGCTTCTAGAAACCCGACCTCTTACATTGGCAGAGGGGCTTCCATCTCATGAGTTTACTTTAGATGACCCAACCTCTTGCATTAGCGGAAGGGCCTTTACCTTATTTTCCATATCCGCTCGGTGCTAAGCATTATTTCCCAAATTATACATAATTAGTCTTGAATTGCATTTACATGTGTGAAGGGACACTTTTTCCCTTCATTCAATACAACTCATAATATAGCTCATAGATTCATTTAGGTGAGAATGGACTTTCAACCTTAGAATCATCATTAGTATGTGAGTAAACCTTTCACACCAAGATCATGTATTTTCATGAGAATGGACTTTCAATCAACACAATAGGATCATCATGGTCATGTACATTTCATGCATAGTAATGTGTAGAGGTGCATATGAGAACTATAGTTTCAATTACCACCATTGATACATCATAATCATGTTTATACATGGAGTGTGTGTGTGTAATTTTCCTTGCTATGACACAACAACAACATTATCATCATCCTAGACAAGTCATACATAATCAAGTGTAAGGGTAAGGGAAGAATGTCCTTTCAACAATACCTCAATTTACACAATAGTCATAGGATCTTCACTTTCTAAGTGCATCATAAGTTCATACACAATTCTTGTCAACATGTACAAACCTTCATAATATGCCCTTCAAGGGCTATGGATCAACTCATCCCAAACATATAGCATTAGCACATTATATAAGGGAATACCATGATTCAACAACTCATCAATACCTTAGCCATATCATAATCATGCATACACCTGATATCTTGCATTCAAGGGTCATATTGAGTCAATACATCTAGCATTCAATACAATAAATATAGCTACAACCATGACTCAAGTAGTCCATTCAATTCATGCATAAACTCATGTGATCATATTATAGGTCATGTGGGTGAAGTCTTTTCACAATGGGGCCATATACAAATCAACATACATAATGGCTTCTTCTTGAATCCTTAACACCCTTAGTTTATCCATTTTAGCTTTCACTCTTAAAGCCCTAGGAGTCATCTTCATATTACAAGCCTTACTCTCAAGCAATGCCTCAAATGATCATCAAGTATACCTAATTCTCAAGGTAATCTGACCACATGCCTCATTCTTGATCAATTATAGTCATATAGGAACATAAAAACTCAATCTCAATACTACACAACCATGATCCATCATATGAGTCATCATCAAGTCAATTCATGTCTAGAAGTTTTACCCTAAATCAATCCATGTCTAGGTGATCCAATCTAAGACATTACATGTAGAAGTTCATCATTCTTAGAAAGTCACATATAAACCCTCAATTAGCCTCTTTCATGGCATAAACCTAATCACACCAATTCACCTTAGAAAAATTAGGTTAATCAAGTATACATGTAGAATCATACTTACATCATGCAATTACATCATAATTAACTCACATCCAATCAATTGGACCAACTTGAAAAACCGTCACATAATGTAAGGAAGAACTATAGTTACGATTGGGGGTCTCATGGATTCTTGAAGGAGTAGAGTTAAAATCATATAAAATCAATCATACATTCATAAACAAACATAATTCAACCTTTAAAATCAACTTTAAAAGGAATCCATGGAGTTGAGTTGAAACCCTAGCTAATTGAGTTAAAAGCTTTTGAAAGGGCTCCTTGGGTGATAGCTTCCCAAGGATGAAGAACTACCATACCTTAGGTGTAGAATCCTATCAAATTCGTATTGAAAATTTCCCATCTTCAAGCTTTCCTTGATCCCTTCTCTTGGTCTTCAATGGAGTTCTAGAGAGAAGATTTTGGAGAAAAGGGAAATTGGGATTTGATTTGGGGTATTGGGTTATGATCAATTAAAAGGTGTTTTAATACCATAAACAACTTTCTATTAGTGAAATAAACCCATAATAACCAACCCTTAATGAAAACTAGTTAATGAACAATTTACCAAATAGACCCTACCATGACCGAACCATTGCAGCTTTTGCAGAGGTGAACCACGACCACCCACCCACGGACTCGTGGGTGGGACCATGTGCCATCCTAGCTTTCCGTAGTTTGGGTCAGAGGCTAGCCAAATGAGGCCTTGACCTACCGAGCAAGACCACAAGGCGTGGATGGACCTACGCCTCGTAGGTCCCATCCGTGGTTCACAAAGTTTTGCTAATTGAGCCAGATTTTGGGAGCTTTGTGGGTTAGGCTTTAGGGTCCTCCTCAAGGACCCCTAGGGTGATCCTTAGGGAGTTGTACCCAGATGTTTAACCCTTAAACTCCTCAACCTAGACTTGGGAAACCTTTTTACAACATTTACTCACATACCCATCTCTAAACTCACACATGAAGCTCTAGTTTCACCTACTTGATTCCATTAAGCTTTAGCTAGGTCTTACTAATTTCCATTAGGCTCTAGCTTGGTCTTACTAGCTTTTCGGGTTGTTACATACTACATGTTAGCCATGAAGCTCCTTGAGTTTAGTAATTCATGCCCATAATTCCGCATGAACCCCATGAGTCGAGTAGTCTTTAGATGAGAGGTATCATTGAATCCTTGAGTTGAGTATTTCATGCCCATAATTCCGCTTGAATCCTCCGAGTCGAGCATTCTTGCAATTGAGTCATTCACGTCCATAATTCGGCATGAACACTATTTTAAGAAGTCTCTTTACAAATTGTTTTAAAACTTTCTTTAAAGACTTGAGTACTGAGTTGAAGAAGAGTAGAGTTGAGTTCATTTTCTTTAAAATGATATATGGTAACTAAGTATTTCCAAGAGTAAATGTTTTTACATTTAAGATGAGAGGAAACTGAGATTTCCAAAAGAGTTTTGAGCAGTTTCAGTACATCTCTTTTAAGAGACAACTTCTTGAGTAATAATCTCAAAACACAGAAAGAGTTATATTTTTAAACATCTGAGCTAGTATATTTTGGGAGTAGTATTGAACATCGATATGGGGGAGAGTTCATACAACTCACAAACACCATAAACCATGTAGCCAACGTGGGTAGAAAGGGTCATACTTTTTAGATGATTCCAAAATGCCTTTTAGCAGAGACTACTAGATCCACTTAGTAGTAGGATCTATACCCTGGCAATATAGGACAGTTCTAGCAGCGTGGGCTAGATGCTTTATCATCACATTGCTCATAGTGAGGGTTGTCGGTTAGAAAATCTCCCACTGAGTTATATTGTATTTTTATATACAAATTGAGTTATTATTATAATTTAGTTATTATCTACTGTTTTGAAAGTTTTCCATATATTGCATCTTTTGTTGTTATTTTATCCTTGAGTATCTTGAGTTGAGCACCTTTGAGTTAAGTTGAGTTGAGTATCTAATCTTTGAGTTGAGTAGCTTATTCCTGAGTTGAGTTTAGTTGAGTGAGTTGAGAAGTGGTAAGTATGTTTCCCTTTTATCTAGTTCAAGCTTATGTTTATGCTTTTGAATTCCCCTAACATGTTCGTACATTCCATGTACTGCCATTTAGCCTGCATCATTTCATGATGCAAATACAGGTATTGAGGATCATCAACAGGTGTTTTGTTGAGGTCATGTGATATTCCAGTCAGCTATGGTGAGAATTCTTATATTTCGGAGGACTTTACCTTATCTTAGAGTTAGCTGTTTTGATATGTCGTGGGTCTTGTCCAGATACCTTTTTGTAATCGTAGAGGCTTCATAGATAGATAGAGTTGAGAAGGTTAAGTATTTACTTTATTTTGAGTATTGTACAGATTTTTAAAAAGGTTGAGTATTTGAGTTCAAAAATAATTAATTCAGTTTTAATCTTTGTATGCTTGAGTTAGTCTTCTGCTTGTAGCCATCCAGGATGAGGGTTCGTTTGGGGATTGATACGTCCAAATTTACACCTCAATTAAGAGATATAAATGGTCGAACTTAATTTATAGCACTCAACGTGAGTTGAGGTTGATCCCATAGAAAATTTCTTTACAGAAATGATTTCAATGTCGCGTTTTACTCAAATTTCCTTATTATTTCTTAAAGAAATGATTACGGAAAGTAAAATGGGTTTAGTTGTGATTTTATAGTAACTAAGAATTGTAATGAAATTTCAGATTAACAATTAACACAGTTTTCAGTTCTCAAGTTGTTTCGATAATTAAAAGAAACCAGGATTGTGTTCCCCATAACTTTACACCTAATGTTCTTCCGTATTTGAGTTTCAGGCAATTTATCTCAAAAAAATACATACGATTTAGATATATATGATACTTCTCAGTCCAATCAGATAATGTTCACTCAAGTCCTCTCAGTCCCATAGTGTTACTACTTTTACCCTTGTTTACAATGGTGTCAAAGTTATTTTCTCTCGAACTCAAACTTTAACTCAATTTCTTCAAGATAATTTAGCTTTTTCCTAATTATTACTTTTCTCTCGAACAAATAATAGATACAGGCTCACTCCAATACGTGCACTCATAAGAATATGTTAATAATGAAATCTAAATTATAATTCGCAAACATAAATCGCCTATCACTCGTTTTACGGAATTACAATTCGATTAACGTCATAGATCCCACAATCCCAGTTGTGGTATTTAGCCACTCATGATTTCATGTAAACATTCAGAAATATCAAATGAAAACATGTTTAGAAAGTACTTATGAGAATAAGCAAATCAACAAGCCACTTCGATAATTCAAGAACCGGAGATCCAAACTTTGAACTTAATTCAATGTAAAAATCAAGAATCAAAAGATAGGAATAATGGAAATTTGTTCGTCGTTCAAGTTCAGATAAGATAAAACATAAAATTGACCTAATTAATTCAAATAAAGTGTTTTAAAAAGAGTCCTACTCGAAGTAGGACTGAACTGTCGGAGACTTCACGGCTACTTATACGACCTGTCAAGGGCTTCACGGTCTGTGAAGCCCCTCGTGGTCTTTACTGTACACTTCTGGAACTTTGGATCTTCAAGGTCAACACACTTGAGTAGGTACCACGGGCAACTCCACGGACCGTCATAGGGACCACGTTCCATCATGGTTTTTGTGGTCTTTACTTGGTCACGTCACATTTAAACTCCTCGAGGTCTAAGCACTGGATCATCTTCACGATAACCACCACGGGCCGTTATAAGGACTACGTCCTATGGGGTCTTCCGTGGTCTTCACTTAGTTGCCCATGCACTCCATCTTCCCAAGGCCTAAAACTGACTCAGCTTCACGGTCACAACCACAAATCGTTATGGGGACCACGGCCCATGAGGTTGGCCGTGATCTTTACTTGGTCCAACATAATCTTAACTCATCCAAGGCTTCATACTGGAATTACTTCACGACTGGCACCACGGTTCGTGAGAAGGACCACGACCCGTCTAGGTGCTCGTGGTCTTCACTTGATCACCATCACATTTTTCTTCTTTTTTGATTTTTTCCACACAAGCAAGAATCTATCTACACGTTCAACAAACACATCAAATCATACAAAAATACACCCAATTCTAGTATTAATCCTTAGTTTCCAAGCATCAAATGTGCCAAGATTTCGCGGCACATCAACACCCTCAACTTAGAACCATTACTTGTCCTCAAGTAATGGGAAAGCAACACATTAAATCATCAAATTATTCAAACACTTTTGAAACCACGCAACAGCCATCTCAAACACAATTTGTATCCAAAACCATCAATCTAAATGAAAGGATCAATCTGTGACATCTCATTACTCATAGTGGATCATGCTTATGCCTGTGAATTATCAACTAACACAATATTCTCTCAAATGCAATCACTATGTCCTCATACCAAAGAAGTCTCTCACTCATGATAAGTGGGACTAAATACTATGCTTACACTCTCAAAGAATCGTTGTAAATAGCATGGGTGAAAACCCTCCTCGTATCTCTTAGAGTTCCATGCTTGATTCTCCCACGGCTTTGAATAGCCTGAGGAAGAACCCTCCTCAACTCTAAACACTCCACTTATCCCCTTGGGTTTTCCCGCATTCTCCATCATATGCTCTTCTAAAAGCTCCATTTGGGACAACATTTTCTTGATGTTTGCATCCCTTTCTCTTCCTTATCAAGTTGTTCTTGTGTCATTCTAAAAAAAAAAGTAGAGACTTGATCCTCTTGGGTGTACCACACTTGATTTATTTTAGTCATGTCATCAAGAAGAAATGAAGCCACCTCAAATGATTGCAACATTATTCCCCCTCGTAACAATTGATCAGCCACCCCTTTATTAACCGAATCAAGACTCCGGTAAAAATATTGGAATAGCAAATCGTTTGGTAGCCCGTGAGTTGGGCATTTAAGTAGGAGTTTGTTAAGCCTCATCCATGTTTCATGGATGGGTTCACCCTCCCATCGCTTGCAATCTTGAATGTCGTCTCTAAGCTTCATCATCCTTGATGGGGGAAGGAATATTGCATTAAATGCTATAATTAGGTCCTCCCAAGATGTGATGGAATTGTTTGGTAACTCGGCCAACCACTTCCTAGCCTCCCCATCAAAGATAGTGGAAACAACCAAAGCCGGATTGACTCTTGTGACACAGTCTTGAATGAAAATGGGTTGCACACCTCTGTAAAAGTTCTTACATGCTCATGCGAGTCTTCGTGCTCTATCCCTCCATAGAGTCCCCTCATTTGGAGGAGATGAAAAGTCATGCTAGTAACCTCAAATATTGCATTCCCATCATCTTGTGGTATGCAAATTGCACCCATTTCACCTGAATGAGATGTGCTATAAACACTATTGATATCATCGATATTGTCCTGATGAGCTGCTTGACTACCATTCACCTCTTCCTCACTCATTTTTACTTCATGTAGTCCAACCAACACTACACAATGCTACCTAAGCCAAATCAACTACAACCAACAAATTCACAAATCAAATCTTCGATCCAAGAATTCTAAGTAACGCTACTCCCCGGCAGCGGCGCCATTTTGATGGAATAAAGCTATCAAAGACACTTCTTCCAATTCTAAGTAACAACGATCATTGGTCAGTATATAACCCAATCAATTAAGTTGGGGTCGATCCCACAGAGAGTAGCTTTCTTTGAATTCAAATACGAAAGTATGATGATGACTTTTGCAGCTGAGCAGCATACACTTAAGAGTTTAATAATCAAATTTTCAGTATGTTGTAACCAACAAACTTCAAAGAACTAGAAAACACTTGGGGGATTGACTAACCAATTGTCGAATTCAACTTAATGGGTGTACATCATTACCGATAATGCTAATCCATTGCGGGTAGAATGGACTATAAGTAAAACAACTTTCTCTCAAAAAATTGCCTTATTTCTGTTGAGTTCTGTCGAACCTTAACACCATCCATCAGCTAACCAGCCCATGTTCTCATCAAATCCACTCTTTTGAGATAGATACAAAGGTTGGGCCTTAGGTTTCACTCTCGCAAGATGAAACCGTTAAGACCCACTACGAAGGATGCCAAAATTCTACGTTGGTTTTGTACTTCTCTCTAGAGCAAGCACAAAACTCTGAAATCTATCACACCAAAGATGCAATAATGAAGTTAAACCACCATAATAATTTAGACCCACTTCCGATTAACACCACAAATCACTAATAGACAACACGCATTTAGTAAAATGCAATAATTGGTCACATTCTCAAACCCCCAAGGTTAGGGTTTTAGTCAATCATGATGAAAAGATGAAAATCAACACCCGCCAAGGTTTTCATAGTTGGGTAAATGAAATTTGAAAGTTAAAATTAACTAAAATCTTCTCTATTACAAAATCTTAATGAAAAACCTTGCTAAAATCAATTGAAATCCACAATGGTAGTGTTTTTGCTCTCAATCCTCTGTTCCTCACGTTTTTGAATGTGTTCTCTCTCTTTCAAAAATCAATTTATTCAAATGTGATATGTGGTTGTTTGGGACCCATCAGAGAGGTAAGTCGGGCTTCGCCGACCGTTCGGCAACTCACCAATTTTTCTTCATCTCGCCTTCATTTTTCACCTCTTCTTAGTCCAACCACTATAACTTTAGGTGAGCTAGATTGGGATCACCGAGTGAGTCTGCGACGCACCCTTTTTCCTTTCATCTCCCACATTAACACTTATCTGGATCTCATTAGTACTTTGGGTGACCTGGTTACCCATCGCCGAAGTGATCGCCCACACGCTGAGTGGAACTGTTGCTCGCCAAAACTACCCCTAATTTAGCCTCATCATTCTATAACTTTAGGCGGTAGAGTGGCAACTTGGCGAGTCACCGAGTGACATTATCAATCGTCATGCTTGTTTTTTCCTTCTCTTTTTCGCTCGTGTTGTGTCTATTTCCCATTTCTTTCCTAGTTTTGTTCCTCAATCCATATATCTGGAAATCAATGGTTTTACATCAGTTGTCGGCACAAAATAAGCATTTGAGGATACTAAATCTGTATAAATAAAACCCTAAATGGGTCCAAATCTTAGACTCATCAATGGTCATGAGATGTAGTGCTTTGAGAGTAAAGCCTATACTATGAATTATTGATTGTTGATGTGGTAGTATGGAAGGGATACTTCCTACAATGAATTGATAAGTATGATTGAATGAATGTGAATGGTTTACTCAAAAAAATGATTTTAGGTTGAAAGGATTGCTCACCTAAAATGAATCTAGACTAAAATTATTAATGAATGATGAGGCTAGAGGTGACTACCCATGACCTCCATGTGTTTATGGATAAGAGGTGATTTCCCATACTCCTTAGAATTGAGCAAGAGGTGATTCCACACATTCCTAATATGATGATGGTCATGGAGGCAAGTAGCCATGATCCTTATGAAATGATGTGGAGGCGAGTACCTGTGTCATATGAAATGATTGTGGAGGCGGGTTCCCGCAATCTCAAAGTAAGTATGGCAAGAGGCGAAAACCCGTTAGCCTTTATGATTTAGCCAAATAGGTGAATCCCCGTGTCTTTAAAAGTAAGTATGAATTATGTAAATAGTGTTATGAAAACTCTAGCTTGGTCTAGCATGATGAGGTGCTTTCCCTTGATAGCCTTGAATTGGTAATCGTAACCATTCATGAGTAACGGTTTATCTTGGACTAGTTGTGAGATATTCTCCCATGAATAGTAAGAATGACTAAAGAGGGACAAGTCCCTACTCAAAGTAGCATGTTTATGATGAAACAATATTACTTCAAGGAAGCATTGTAAGTATGTTTTGATATGAGGTTTACTTGTATGATGTTAGATTAGCTTGGATTGTTGTTTGAGTTTCGTTCTTTGATATGTATGACTAGAGGTGATGACCCAATTCTTGATTAATGATTAGTTGAGGTTACTTGAGAAGTATTCCTCTTTTAGTATGTTGATTTATGTGCATTGAATATGCTTATGACTTATGTTGTTATCTCTTATGATTATGGTATATGTCTTGTGTTGACTAATGCCTATCTTATGCTTAGGTTGATGATTTATTGTAGCCATCATATTAAGTATAGTTTTATACTAGCACATACTCTTGCATACATTCTTATCAAATGTAGGGTCCGGTGATATTGACTTCCATCCCCGTGGCTAGGTTCATAGTAGAGCAAGGACTAAAGATTTTGTGAGTCCTCATAGCATCGAGGATTTGATCACCTTTCCTTTATGTCTTTCATTTTATGTTTAGAACTACTGTATGGGTTGTGTCCCTAAGACTATTCAAGTATTAGATGGTTTCAAAAAAGTGTAAAGACTCCTGCTTCGTTTTATGAAACTTTGATGTTGTTGAAAATGTTTTAAATTTCCACACAATTTTCTATTATCTTATGTTATGAAAGCTAAGTGGCTTGTATGAGGTCTTGTACGCCTTGTTACTTAGAGCGCCAGGGTCGCTAGGTCCTCTACCCTTTCCCACTTCTTTCCATTTGAGTTACCTTCAAACGTACCTATGTTTTTTAGTTGATTTGTACACTCTAAGGTATGTCTAAACATCATGATATCATCCATAAATGTGAATCATAACCTGAAATCCATAAATTCAAATTCAAAGAAAGTTAAGAGTCAAGTCAAGAGAATTATTGGAGTCTTTTCAAAAGACTTTTGCAAATGCTTTTAACTTGTTTTAAGACTTCAGTTTTGAGTTGAGTAAAGAGTAAAGAGTGAAGTTCATTTCTTAAAAAGAGTATATGGGAACTAAGTACTCTGAAAGAGCTAATGTTTTCACATTTAAGATAAAAGAAAACACTGATTTCCAAATAAGTTTTCGTGAGTAGTTTTGAGTTCCATCTCTTTTAAGAGATAAGCTCTTTGAGTAATAACCTCAAACCACAGAGAAAGATTTATGTTCTTAAACATATGAGTTGAGTATATTTTGGAGTAGTATTGAGCACCGATATGGGGACGAGTTCATAATAACTCAAGTCTCCATAAACCCTGTAGCCAACGTAGGTAGAAAGGGTCATACGTTTTAGATGATTCCTTAATGTTTTTTTATCATTGACTAGTGGAATCACTTTTATGAGGTGTTCTATATCCCGGAAACTTATAGGAAAGTTTTGGCAGCTGCAGTGTGGGTGAGACTTTGTATCATCACATAGCTCATGATGGTTGTCAGTTAGAAAAACTCCCACAGAATTATATTACTTTATTATATGTATATAAAATGAGTTGTTATTGTATTTCTCCTATACATTCAGTTCCTACTTACTGTTTAAATACTTTATATAATTCGCATCTTTATTGCTGTTTTTTTTGTGCATTAAGTTGAGTTTCCATGAGTTGAGTAAAGTTGAATTAAATGTTTCTTTCAAAATTCAGTTCAAGCTTATGTCATGTTTAGTTTTCCCCTCGCATGCTCGTACATTCAATGTACTGATCCCATTGGCCTGCATTGTTTTATGATGTAAATACAGGTAATCAGGATTAGCATCTAGCGCTTCTTGATCCAGTTGAGCACCCAGAGTCAGTTGGTGAGCCTCATTTATTTTCGGAGGATCCCGTTTTATTCCTTTGTTATTTCAGTTGTTGGGATGATCGAGGGTCTTGTCCCGACATCCCTTATAGTTTTAGAGGCTTCATATATGGATAGCTATAGTTCATTAGTCTTTCCAATTTCAGTTGTTTATGTTAAGACTTGAGTTGCCATTTTGGCTAGTCGAATGTTTTTTAAGACATTCTAAGTTATTGCATGAGTTATCTTTTGAGACTGTTTTTTGTTATTTATGTCTTCTGCTAAGACTTAAGCCAGGCCAAGGGTTCGCTTGGGGCTAACAATGGTTATCGAGTGCTAGTCCCACCTAGGGTGTAGGCTCGGGGTGTGACAATAAACTCCATGTATCTACTAAAAAAGTAATTTACAAAGATTTAGTACCTTGGTCTGGAATTTCTTCTAAAGGAAAGAGATAAGGGTATCTCTTCTTCATATCCTCCTCGGACACCAAATATCTTACTCAACAAATTGATTTGTCTATAAGACCTTAATCGATGCAACTTTCTTGGTTCTCAACTTGCGAATCTGAATGGGTATCTCCACATAAGATATGTTGTCCTTGATTACATTATTCTCGGTAGGAACAATAAGTGAAGGATTACCCAAGCATTTCTTTAGTATATAGATGTGAAATACTGGATGGACTACTGTTAACTCTAATGGTAGCTCCAACTCGTAAGCTACGTTGCCAACTCTCTTGGATATCCTGTAAGGAGCAATGTACCGGGGACTGAGTTTTCCTTTCTTACCAAATCTCATAACACCCTTCATAAGAAAAACCTTCAAGTAGACCCAATCATCAACCTCAAACTCTAAGTCTCTTCTTCTAACATCCGTATAGGATTTCTAACGACTTTGCGTTGTTTTCATCCTTTCTTGAATAATCTTCACTTCCTCCATGGCTTGATGAACCAAGTCTAGCCCTATCAACTTAGCCTTACCAACCTAAAATCAACCAATAGGAAATCAATATCTTCGCCCATAAAGAGCCTCATAGGGAGCCATTTGAATACTTGAGTGATAACTATTATTGTTAGAAGATGCTATGAGATACAAGTGGTCATCCTAATTACCTTTGAAATACATTACACATTCCCTCAACGTGTTCTCTAGGGTTTGAATTGGGTGCCCTACTTGGCCATCAATCTAAGGATGAAAAGTAGTACAAAGGCTCACCTTCAATTTTGTTTTTCTAGAACAACTTCCAAAACTGAGCGGTGAATTATGCACCCTGTCTGAGATAATAGACACAAGAACACCGTTAAGCCAGACTATCTCTTGAATGTATAAACTGGCATAATCTTCAGCTAAATTTGTAGTGTTTACAGGCGAGAAATGGGCTGATTTAGTCATCCGATCAATAATCACCCAAATTGAATCATGCTGCCTGTGAGATCATGACAAGTCAGTAATAAAGTCCATATTAATCATCTCCCACTTCCATTCTAGAAGAGTTATGTTCTGAGCCACACCACTAGGCCTTTGGTGTTCTACCTTAACTTGTTGGCATTTTGGCACTTAGCAATGAAGTGCAATGCACCTTTTCATGCTACAACACCAATAGACTTTTCTCAAGTAATGATACATCTTTTTGAATCGGGATGGATCGAATATCTTGAACTTTGAGCTTCTACCATGATCCTCTCTTGATGTTCATCCACCTTGGGTATGCATAATCTACCTTGATATCTCAATACACCATCTTCCCCTAGTTCAAAAGACATCACATTTTGCTAATGAACATTTTCCTTTAGTTCAAGTAAAAGAGTGTTCTTATCTTGTTTCTCTATCACTTTAGACACTACACTAGTGATGATTCAGCCCCGTTCATCACCATAACTCCGCCTTCATTGGATTCTAAGAAATGGACTCCCAAATGGGAAAGTCTATGCACCTCTTTAGCCAATTCATTCTTCCCTTCTTCAACATGAGAAGTACTTCCCATGGATAACCTGCTCAAAGCATCAACAACAATATTAGCTTTACTTGGGTGGTAGAGTATACTTATGTCATAATCCTTGAGAAACTCTAACCATCTCCTTTTTCTGAGATTAAACTCCTTCTGACTGAAAACATACATGAGACATTTGTTGTCGGTGAACACATCCACATGAATGCCAAAGATATTATGATGCCATATTTTGAGAGCAAACACTACTGCTGCCACCTCGACATTATAAGTCGGGTAATTCTTCTTGTGATTTTTAAGTTGTCTCGAAGCATAAGCTATAACTTTACTATTTTGCATTAATACCAAACAAAGTCCAACTCTTGAAGTATCACAATAAACAACAAAGCCTTTTGTACCCTCTGGTAGTGTCAACACTGGAGCAGTAGTCAACCGAGTTTTCAATTCATAAAAGTTTTTCTCACAAGCTTCAGACCATTAAAACTTAACTGTTTTCTGACTCAACTTAGTCAAAAGGGATGAAATAGATGAAAACCCCTCGAAAAACCTTCTTTAGTAACCAGCCAACCGCAAGAAACTCCTTATGTCAGTTGGAGATATGGGTCTTGGAAGTTCTGCCCTGCTTCAATCTTTTGAGTGTCAATTTGAATCCATTTGCTGGATATAATATGGCCTAGGAATGACATAGATTCAAGACAAAAGTCACACTTAATTTTTTTTGCATATAACTCTTGATCTTTGAGGGTTTGGAGGACTATTCTGTGATGGCTAGGATAATCCTCTTCATTCTTTGAATAAATCATTATGTCATCAATAAAAATGATAAAAAAACTTTGTCAAGATACGATTTTAACACTCTGTTCATAGGATACATGAACACTGTGGGAGCGATGGTCAAGCCAAAATACATCACAAGAAACTCATAATGACCATATCGGGTCCTGAATATTATCTTCTAGATGTCACTTTTTCTTAGTTTCAAATCATGCTAGCTAGGTCTGAGGTCTATCTTAAAGAGGAAAGTGGCACCCAGAAGTTGGTTGAAAAGATCATCAATTCTCAGAAGGGGATACTTATTATTTATGGTGACCTTGTTCAACTGCTGGTAATCGACACATATTCTAAGAGAACCATATTTCTATCTCACAAATAAGATTGGAGCACCCGAAGGTGAGACTCTAGGTCGGATGAAACCCTGATGTTTGCGTAATCAATGACACGCCTTCCAAAGCATGTGTCTACGATCGTTGAATAGTAAAATAACCCAACCAAGGGTTGGGGTCGAGTCCCAAGGGAGTTGTTTCGAGAACTAAAAGAAAAAATTAAATTAAATTCTAACTAGTCGTAGCTAAAGACATTAATGATAAAAAACATTGTAAATTAAAGGGGGGACACAAAAGTGTCAAATATCGATTTGGGGGTTTTGTCACAAGTATAGCAAAAATAGTAGAAATAACAAAGAAATCTATAAGTGAGAGGAGATTCTTGGGATGTGACCGCAATATATATTGGTATAAATCGTTGGGTACATGCTTTCGATAGGAAATTTGCAACATAATAGTGACTAGGCTAAGGTTTAAATGCAAATAAGTTCCCTCTCAGGCAACTTACCCCGTTTCAAATGGGTTCCTCTCGAACACCCATTTGCCGCATGAAAGCCAGCGTACGCCTTACCCCACTCACTCTCTTGAGCTAAGTGTTAGGATATGGGACTAGGGCTAACTCTCTTGGGCTGAACCTCATGTCGACCCACTCATTAGGCCATCAGTCTAGCAGTATTGGTTTCGCGACCTCTCTCTCGAGCAAGCCAAAAACACATGGGTGGTTTTGTCTTTGAAACTACAAACCCATTAAATTAAACCACAATCGCTAGGTGAAATGACCATTATAATACATCTAACCTATCAGCAAGCAAAACCCAACAATAATCTTAACACATATTTGCTAAATCACACCCCAAGAATTTGGGGTTTTTAGCCACACATCAAGAGATAGAAAGTTATACCTAAATGAGCTTGAATTCAAATGGGTATGAAGATTTAAGTCTTGTTACATGCCAAAAATGAAGAATCCAAGAGACCCAAGTCCAAATCCTTGGATACGAAACCCTCTTCTTCTTCAAGTTTCAAAACCCTCTCAAACTCAGAGAAAAAGTACTAAAATTATATTACTTGTTCTATATTGAAAAACTGATAATACTAAAATCTAATAATATCTGATGATAAGCTATAACTCTCAAGGAGTATTTATAGTTTTCAAAAATCTGTTTTGCGGCGGATCATTTGGCAACATTAGTCGAAATCGCCGATCAACTTGGCGATTAACCCTTTGGTGTAGTTCATCTCCGTCTTGCACCATCCTTGGGCATCATCGTGCTCTGGGTCATTGCACAATATAGTACAGCTTCGCGGAACTTCTTAGCGATGCGCCAACTAGTCCCTTGTTCCGCTGACTTGATCATTTCCTTCAGGCTCAGCACATTGGAACAAAAGGCGAAGTGAGACCCTTCGGTGACTCGCCAAGTAGACTCGGTGATCCTCATGCCTTCATTTTCTCGTTCTTTTCAGCCTTTCCGTTCCTTTTTGCGAAGTAGTGTCCATGCTTTCCTTCAAACTTCGAATACCTGAAACTTAAGTGTTTTCATCAAATGTTTAGACTAAATAAGCATTTGAGGACACTATTTCTATTAAAATAAAGCCCTACATGAGTAATTTGTGGACTCATCAACATCTCCAACTTAAACTTTTGCTTGTTCTCAAGTAAAACTCAAGTTCAGCAGTTCAAATAGGATGTCTCAAACAGTGCTACAAAAGACTAAATCATGAACATACAGAACAAGACTCAAATTACTCATGCAAAGATCAATTGTGTACTCAAATATTCAAGTTGTGACATAACATTACCAAAGATTCTCACGCTCGCAATACTTGCTACTTGTGTAAGTTCAACCTCAACAAAAAGTATCTAAATGCCCTCACATAAAGAATGATTCTATATTCACACATAGAGGTAAATCAATTCAAGATCAGGAATTAGATGCAACGCTCACACTCAAAAAGAGGAACACAATGCATGTTTTCACCCATAGGTTTGCCCTTTTCCAATCGAGTTTCGGTTCGGCTTACTCAAGATCAAAAAGGTCTTTTCAAGGCTTGTAATGGGGCTGAGTGCAAAGGTATGTTCATTTAGGTTCAGTGACTACTTCATTCTCGTGAGATGTGGTGTTCTCAAAAACGTCATTTTCCTTTCCCTTATCACTTTTTCTTCTAGTGTTTCTAAGTCATCCTTCTATTCACTGTCTATGTATTGCTTGGAAAGCCAATTCCTTTTGCACTTTTTATTCCACAACCCCTTTTTCTTTTTCTCTTCTTTTTTTTTTGGAGGGTTTCCATTTTGTTTTGTAATACCATGGGTTAGAGAGACTTTTTCTTGCACTTCTGGACTTCTTCTTTTCCTTTTCACCACACCCCTAACTTAGGCTTTTGGCCTAACTTGGCTATTCACTAAACCCCAAATCAAGAGGATTATAGGTAGTGGATCTAGTAAGGTCTAGGGTTGATCAAGTTTCTTCCAAAGAAGGTAAGCCTGAAGGGGTGTTCAAAAAAGTTTCACACGCTCACGGGTAGGTCAGAAAAGAGGTATATGTTAAATTTGGCTCACACTCTTTAAAGTTGCCTAAGATCATCTCAAGAGCACACCTTTCTAAATCAATCAAACTAACGGGACAAATTCTAGGTTTATTCATGGATGATTCAAAGTAAGCTAATTACACAAGGCATCGACACTTAAGTCAAACAAGACTACACACTTTCGCTAGTGTGAAACCGTCATTACAAGAGAATCAATTCGATAAATGGCTAATAACAACGAGATGCAAAGAGTTCACATATTGTCTATTCAACTTCATTTGGTCTCGTTGTAGCCGCACATTCATGAATTTTCAATTGAGAGAACCATTCAAGTCATAAGTATTGATCGAAACCATGACTTGAATTTGTACAAGAACAGCCACTTTCAACACAAGAGGTGGCGAATATTTTTTGGAGGGCGGATCAAAATCATTTTAGTAAGGGGGCCATGAGCTCAAACATCTACAAAAAGCAGTGTAAAAATAATTTTAAACAAAACAACCCAAATATATACAAAACACGAACACAAAATAGCACACAAAAGGTGAGCCTCAACTCACCACAAAGAAAAAACATTTGTCCTCAAATGCAATTAATAGTACTCAAAAATAAAAATAAGTAAGACAAATAAGGAGGTAAAGAAGTGATCGTGGCTATACGGTTGCTCTATCTGTCAGGGCGGCATGGTTCTCCTGCGACTTTGGGTGTAGACCATCCACAGTTTTAGCATTAAAAAGAAGGCGAGGTGGGGACGTTAAGTGAGTCATTGAGTGATTCAGCGAACTCTACACAGCATCGCCAAGCAACCCAACACGCCTATTTTCAACCCACTTCCTCGAATGCTTCACCGCCACCCCGTTTCACTTTATCAAACGCTGTCCAATTCCTATGTACCTGGCGATATCAATCTGAATCACCAAATCAATTGGTGTGTTGCCAACCAATCACCTATTTCGCCGAGTGTTATAGATTTGTCAAGCAAACCTGGTTGTTCAAACGGCAGTTTCCGTCGAGATCGCCAACAGAGTTGGCGATGCGCCAATGATTTCTCAAGCTCACCTAGTTTTACAGGATCCAATTTTGAGGATGTTTAGAGTCAAATGGAGGATAAGGTCGAGTTCGCCAACCTTTTTGGTGACTCGCCAATTGGATCTGTTGATTGTCACTCTTCACTTTTCGAGCACTTCTCACACTTCAACCTACACCAATCAACACATCATTATTTTACTAATACGCAAATATAAAATGTTAAGGGTTTTGGGTTGCCTCCCAAACAATGCCTTAGTTAGCATCGTGGCACGACGCAAGTCAGCGGCTATTCTTCATTTTCGGAGTCGCCCATGTTGTAATTAGGTGAGTCCTCGGTGAATGGTGGGTATTGACCTGATATCAAATGGACGATTTGAGCATCTTGTAGTTGAATAGTCATGGACTGAGAGGTAGACGCTTCATTTAGCATTTCGATGTTCTCCTTCATCTGATTCAACATCTTCTCATGTGCCTTAGTGACAGGGCTTTATCATCCTGCACACCTCTCTGCTTCTTCCCATGTTTACACTCTCGAAGGGAAGAGTACTTTTATTTTCCCATGGCTTGTACTTCCAATTCCGTGACTCGGGTGGATAGAACATCCAACTGGGTGACTAGTGCGTCCCACTCCTTCTTCTTATTGGCTTCTTTGTTGGCTTCTTCCATGCTGTCAAAGAGTTTGCTACAACTTGATAGGGCTGGTGTAGCATACTGTCACTACAAAGCTGATCAGCTATACCTCTATTCTCGGGTCCAAGACCCCTATAGAAGCACTCCAGTAGTCCCTTGTCTGTCATCCCGTGGGATGGGCATGGTTGCAGCACTGCTTGAAACTTCAACACATTTCCTGAATTGTCTCATCTCCTACCTATTTAAATGTCAGGAGGCTATTCCTGAGGTTCAATAGTTTCAGAAGGTGATGATCCGTGTGATATCCATAATGATTTTCCATCCTTAGTTCCTGCTCTGATTTTCAAACTAGCAAAAAAAAACTACAACTTAGATTAGTAAAACTAAAACTAGGAAGAATCAAAACTTCTACTTAACTAAGAATTCTCAAATAACACCACTCCCCGGCAGTGGTTCCATTTTGATGTTTGCGTAATCAATGTCACGTCTTCCAATGCAAGTGTCTATGATCGTACAATAGTACAATAACCCAACTAAGGGTTGGGGTCGACTCCCAAGGGAGTGGTTTCGAGAATTAATAGAAAAAATAAAATTGAGTTCTAACTAGTCGTAGCTAAAGACATTATTGATAAAAAAACATTGTAAATTAAAGGGAGGACACAAAAGTTTCGAATATTGATTCAGTGGTTTTGTCACAAACCCATTTGCCGCATGAAGGCCACCCTACGCCTTACCCCACTCACTCTCTCGAGCTAAATGTTAGGATATGGGACTAGGGCTCACCCTCTCGGGCTGAACCTTATGTCGACCCACTCTTTAGGCCATCAGTCTAGTGATCTTGGTTTCGTGACCTCTCTTTCGTGCCAGCCCAAAACACATGGGTTGTTTTGTATTTGCAACTATAAACCCGTTAAATTAGACCACAACCGCTAGGTGAAATGACCATCAAAATACATCTAACCTATCAGCAAGCAAAACCCAATAATAATCTCAACACATATTTGCTAAATCATACCCCAAGAATTTGGGTTTTTAGCCACACATGAAGAGATATAAATTTATACCTAAATGATCTTGCATTCAAATGGGTATGAAGATTTAAGTCTTGTTACAAGCCAAGAATGAAGAATCCAAGAGACCCAAGTCCAAATCCTTGAAGATGAAACCCTCTACTTCTTCAAGTTTCAAAACCCTCTCAAACTCATAGAAAAAGTACTAAAATTATATTACTTGTTCGATATTGAAAAACTGATAATACTAAAATTAGTCAGAATTGCCAATCAACTCGGCGATTCGCCCTTTGGTGTAGTTCATCGCCATCTTCCACCATCCTTCGACATCATCGTGCTCTGGGTCATTGGGCAATATAGTACTACTTCGTGGAACTTCTCGGCGATGCGCCGACTGCTCCCTTGTTCCACCGACTTTATCCTTTCAAGCTCAGCACACTAGAACAAAAGGCAAAGTGAGACCCTTTGGCGACTCGCCAAGTGGACTCGTCGATCCTCAGGCCTTCATTTTCTCGTTCTTTTTGGCCTCTCATTTCGTTTTGCGAAGTAGTGTCGATTCTTTCCTTCAAACTTGAAATACCTGAAACCTAATTTTTTTCATCAGATATTTAGACTAAATAAACATTTGAGGACACTACTTTTAATAAAATAAAGCCCTAAATGAGTCCAATTTGTGGACTCATCAAACCCCTATCAAGAGGGACTCTGGGAAGATCATCTTGAAAGACTTGGGGAAACTTGCTCGCTACTGGAACTGACTGAATAGGCGTTGTCTCAAAACTAGAGTCATTAACTCAGCCTAAGTGATAGATGCACCCATTGGAAACTAACTTCCTGGCCTTAATGTATGAGATGAAATGACCCTTAGGCACTGTTGAACCACTCTCCACTCTAAAACTAGTTCATTAGGAAATTGAAACTTGAGTGCTCGAGTTCTATAATCAACTGAGGCATAACAAACATGAAGACAACTCATACCTTGAATAATATCAAACTCCACCATAACTAGCTCAATTAAGTCAACCATGGTGTCCTTGTGATTGGAAAAATGATATAATCGGGATAAACTCTTTTCGGTAGAATAGACTCACCAACAAGTGTGAAAACATGAAGAGTTCAAGAAGTTGTTTGAGGAAATTATCAAACCTCGTGGCTACATAGTTACAAAAGACAAACTCACACATGGATCAAGTAATGTATAAACATCAAAAGTAAAGACTTCAACAATACCAGTAACAACATCTGGTGATTACTCCTACTCTTGGCCACTGGTTATATCATACATTTGGTTTACTCCTCTGCATGTTCCTAAAGTAGCTCCTCTCAGAGAATCTAAGTCTATTGGAGCCGCTAAAGAAGATTGGGCTCAGTTGCCCTCACTACCTTGCCAATTTTTAGGGCTATCTCTTATAAAGTGAGTTGTTTGACCACTCTTGAAGCAACCATTTGAGCCATCACGACATGACCATGGGTGATTCCTACCAGACTTAGCACATGTTGGGGTCCATGTAGCCCCTTGTGCCACACTACCCTGAGACTGAGTAGGTCGAGCAATTAAATTTTGGGAGTTCTGATTCTTAAAATCATTCTTGTTCTCTGGTGCAGACCCACTAGTTGACGATTGAGCAGGCCCAATTTACCATTGCTAAAGGATGACCGATTTACATTTCTGGTCTTCTACTGGCCGAATTCATGATTTTCTTTCTTAGCCCTCTTACTGCGGAACTCTTCCTCGTCTTTCAAATTATCTTCCTCAACCTATTGCACATGGATCATAAGCCTTTATATGTACATGTCTTCTATCAACATCACCTTTTTACCTTCCTTACTTGAAAAGCGGGATACTCCAGACACAAACAAGCTCTTTCTGGTCCTCATATCCGCCACTATCTCCAGAGCATAGTGGGATAGTTGAGTGAAATTAAGGTTGTACTCTTGCACATTCATAAACTCCTATTTCAGATTCATAAATTCTCTTACCTTTGCTTCCCTTAGCTCGTGGGGAAAGAAGCGTTCTATAGACATATGTTTAAGATTCACAAATTCTATTACCTTTTCTTCCCTTAGCTCACGGGAAAAGAAGCGCCCTAAGAAAGCCTCTTCGAACACAACCGAACTCAAAGGTTGTGCCCCTTCTATCCTATTCTTCTTCTATTGGTAATGACATAATATAGCAACACCTTTGAGCTGATATCAAGCTAAATATACACGTTTTGCATCGGCAACCCACATCAAGACAAAGCTACTCAAATTGAGAAAGAAAATACAATTGAACAGATACTCAAAGTCATTACTACACTTTGTATCAAAGTGGACAGTATGGACAATGAGATACAAAAGCTAAAGACTAATGAAGATAATTTGAAGTCTAAAGCTAGTACAAGTCAGCAGCATGACTATAAAAATGCGGAGCTAAGTCGATCGGAAGACTTTAAAAATCCAGAGCTAGAAGGAGACGTTGGGATACTACAAAAAACCCATAATAATTGTTTCAATGCAGCTGCAGGTACAAGAAAAACAGTTAGGAAACAATATACAAGCACTAATTTAAACAAAATGTTTGAAAAACCATTTACACCAAAAAATACCAAAAGACCCATTGATTATATCACCACAAACCTCAACGTATGCAGAGAACCTAAACAAAGACAAAAAGATTTATAACCATATAACACAAACCTATATTAGGAATATACACAAAATCCAAACATATTTGAATCTTAATCCCAGATCTACCACTACTAAAGAACCAACCCAAGATTATTTAACCCAAAAGTTACAAGGGTACAATAAGTTGATAGCTCAACCACGAACTAAAGCAAATTTAGTCAAAACCTGTTACAACTATGGATCATTAAGTACAGTCTATACATACGATGGAGAAGAACTAAGCGGTATACCAGAGATACACAAAGTATTCATAACCAATAAAAGATTAACAAAAGGCAGTCTATTTTACGTAAAGTTTAATGCGGCCTCGGCAGAGATGCTATATGATGAAATAAAACCAATAATACAAGTTGTAAAAATTGGATTAACCAGAGATATGATAATTCCAGAAGATATCGGACAACGACCAGAGATACAAGAAATTGAGATACCAAGTTTCTATGCTAATAAGAGTATAATTGGTATGTCAACAATTATCCAAGAACTAGCAAATAATTATCTAAATGGGAATGCAATATGGAGTTATTATTCACGAGACCAACTCATGATATATTCAAACTCAAGGGAGCTAAGGCAAGCAGATATGAACGAAGTACAAAAATGGATATTATCTCTACTCGAACCAGAAGAACAACTTATTACCAGAGCATTAAAGAAGGGATTCATCTCAAATGAACTATTAACCAGATATTATAAGCTAATTGGACACAAATATCCAGATCATACATCTTTAAAATGCAACGGAGAAGATAATGTGATACCAGATGTCCAGCTAGAATGATACAAAAGAAAAAGCAAAAACAAGATAGGAGAAAAGACAAAAGAAGTGGCAGACAAGTTATGAAGATAAGTGGAAGAAAAAGAAGACAAGTTATGAAAAGTCCTAAAGTAAATAGTGGAAAGATAAAGTAAAGTCAAAGTTTTTGACTTATTATGTAAATTATTGTAAAGTAACATAGTAAAGGACAATGTAAAGTAAAGAAGAATAGGATAGGAGTGTAAGGATAAAGCAAAGTAGAATAGCAAGTAGACAAGTGTAAAGTGGGTAGGTATGGTAGCATTATTAAGGGACAAGTGTAAAGTGGGTAAGTGTGGTAGGTGTGCATTATTAAAGTAGTAAGCAGATAAGTGTGAGTGCAGTAGATAGGCTAGAATTTCCTTTCTATATAAAGAAATGTACATGTAACATAATAAGCAAGCCTTCAATAAAACGAAGCAAGCTTTCATAAAAAACACTCTCAAATACTTAAGATATTCATACTTGATAGATAATGGAACAACAATCTGAAATCCAATCAGATATTTCAGATAGCATGAATAAGCAAGAAGCAAAGGTATACTGTTCAACAAATATGCAGAACTAATTTCATATATTCCTGAATATCATATATATGATTGAATAAATTTATGCTAGTTATTATGTATTAGAATTATTTGAATCATGATTTCTAGTTTATTAGCACACTGGAAACAGGGAGAAAACTTCTATAATATGTCATCCTAATGTTGAAACCGGTAGGCAAGGAAAGCCGTTAGGGGAGTAAACAAAGTTGAGGCGCTGATAAGGAGGAAGTATCCGCTAAAGTACGATGCTAGTAGTGACAGGATAACATGATAAACAAATAATCTAGTTCATAATGGACTAATATGAATTTAATCAATTATGAATATGATAGGAAGGAATAATTGAAAATAAAAAACCTGCA
>JAJOOR010010450.1:0-38794 GCA_036250505.1 Solanum acaule | reverse complement strand
ATTTTATTTTTATCAAATTTAAAATATTTATTTATAATTAAAATATCTTAACGTTTATCAAAGAATGACATTGTTTTCTAATATTTTGTTAATGTAATATATATATATATATGTTTATTAATCATTCAGATGCTCATTCAGATTCGAACATCTTAATTGTAGTAAAACAAATGAGGCCTTAATCTTGTCCATCTAGTCATGATCTGCAGGGGATCTTATTAGGTGTCCATAGACTATATCGATATGGTCCCCATTCCAATCACACACATAACTAATATAAGCTCTCTTCGGAGTTGTCTTCCAAATAGTAAATGTTTTGTATCCACATATTTCAATATGCTAGCTTCTTCTGTTAACTCTCCGGATAACATAATAAGTATAGAATAATCATAAATTCATATTTTATAACATTAGTGAAATAGACAGTTTTATAGTTTACATGCTTATTCATACAAACAACACTTCATTCAATCTTAAATCACATCAATTATGTCTGAAGAACAATCAACATGCAATACAACTCACATTACACAAAAAAAAAACTAAAAAAAGTCTAACTCCAAGTAAATAATAACCTAACTCAATTGATGAAGTCAAAGCGAACAAGCTAAATTGTTGGAGCCTTCTCTTTTCTTATCGCCTCAGAACACTCAAAGTCTTCGGCAAACTGTTAGATTTTTTAAAAGATGGGGAATAAAAAAATTTGATTAAAATGTCTCTCAATATTTTATCAAGCATTATAAGGCATTAAATTTCCCATTTGAAAACATTATCTCCAAAAGATCTGCATCAGAAAAATAAATTAAAAAAAGCCTAAATCATCTCAATAACGAAAACAAGTCTTAAGCAAACTGTTGGATTTTTTAAAAGATGGGGAATAAAAAAAAATTGATTAAAATGTCTCTCAATATTTTATCAAGCATTATAAGGCATTAAATTGCCCATTTGAAAACATAATCTCCGAAAGATCTGCATAAAAAATAATCAAAAAAGCCTAAATAATCTCACAACAAAAATAATTTTACAAAATTTAAAATTCAAATTCATCCTAAATCTAGATAACTAAATATGCTGAAAAAATTATTGCAGTAACTAAAACCAAATTCAACACTCCTCATTTGCTTAATTTATTGCAATTTGAAAAAGTTGCTCCTATTCGATTTATGCTACTGTTGCTTCTGCTTGAAGATTGGCTTTAAGCTTGCACACTTTTGTAACATAGCCCGCTTGTTTGCAATTTTCACATATGTCATAATTTCCCCACCGATAAGAAACTTTTCAAGGGTGTTTTTCTTTTGCAATATTTGTAAAGAGGATAATTACCTTTTTCTTTTCTGTTTTGTGCATAAAGAGCACCCTCAGTAACATTGTCTTATCTGAAGGGTCTTCTTTGCTCTTTACTTGAAGAGCACATATAAGTTCTTCAACGGAGATGGTAGAGAGTTCTTTAGACTTTTCCAGAGATGAAATTTTAGACACAAATCTCTCTGAATTATCACAAGATTTTTTTCCATTATTCTGTCATCTTTGAAATACTCGCCAAACATTCTAATTTTATTAACAATTCTAAAGAGATCTTGACAGAATACTTAGCAAGAGTTTCATCATCTTGCACTTCTTTGGTATTCTTATTCTAGTTTTTTTCAAGATTCTTTTGTTATCCCACAAGCAGTGAATTTAGAAAAAATTGAATCCACAACTTAATTTGGAAATACAGTTTTGACATTGAGTTTTTTTGTTTATTTCATTCGAATGTGATTTAATCCGAGTAAGAGTAGAATTTGGAGGGAGAGGTTGTAATGATATATCTTCCATCACAATTTCCCACATATCATAAGATTCAAGAGATGATTTCATTTTTACTGACCAACTTTGATAATTTTCGCTAGTAAAATGTTTTGAAGCATTAAAGGAGAGATTGTTGCTTTTATTCTTTTTAAAATCTCTATATAATACTAAGCTAGATATAGATAAGGTGATGTAGCACCTCTCTATGATCAAGAAAAGTATTTATCTTTATTTTTTTTTTACTTTTTCTCTCAATTCTTTCAATTATTTTATTTTTAAAATAAAATTATCTCCTTAATTCATACTTTTTCAATCACATAAATTCTACTCTTAATTACTATTAGTAATGTCCATAACTCCCTTTTCATATTCATAGCCCTCAATTATTTAATATACAAGTTTATGACACCTTAAAATCACACTAATAAAAATCTATTTTGAGACATATATGATATTTATTTTTATTTTTAAAATTTTTTTTATTCTTCATTTTTTGTCTTTTTGGTTGGTCAATTTTTTGACTTCGCTGGTTTGATTTTGCAGTATCTTTATGATCTCAGTTGGCCTATGGTGCATACTTAGTACCCGTATTTTGATATTCATATTGCGCTTCTACATCTTTTTCTGATGCAATACCTAGTACAAACCATCCTCGTTGATTCCTGACCATTCAAGGACCTTGGTGTTTGGATCATGGTAAACTTTTGGCGTTTGGAGACATGTTGTTTTCCATCTTTTTTTTGACATTGTTAGTCAAACTTGTTGTATATAGCTTTATTTATGTATTTTAGATGCTCTTGTACCAGTGACACCAGTTCTGAGGTTTAGCTTATGTATATATTCGTCTTTCTCAGTTTATTTTGGGCCCTTGTTGTATATTTTATACCATTTGCTATATATCTATGTTGTGTACCCCATTAATATGTTATTATTTCTTTCATGTTAATTATTTTTTTGTTTTAATTATCACTAGTAATCTTGGATTTTGGCTTGCCTACTTGAAATTGGTAGGCACCATCATGAACTTATTACGAGTAGTGACATAAACACATGAACAAATGCATGCAAAAATAACTTTTAAAAATTATAATTATATTTTGTATCCCATTTGTGACTATTGAGTAGTTATTCTTATATATTGATAAAAAAAACGTTCGTATTCATCTAAAAGTATGTCATCTAATTTAGGGTACTTTTGACCATTTTTCTAGATTTAATAACCTGATTTGATGGGTACAATCCATAAGATATCATTGCTTTCAATATAATCATATTTAATTGTAGATGAATAACAACACTTTTATTTTAAAATTATTTCAATTTTTTCTTAAGAAATTGCGACAGAGTTAGACAAGTCTCATAATTAACTATGTTCATTATTTTAATTTTTGTATGAGTATCAGTCATAACGAAAGACACAAGAAACTAAGATTATATTTTTATTACATTCTTACATATAACTTGCTAAAACACGTGCTTACGTCAAAATCCTTTGTCGCTTGTTGGTGGTTACTGCCTTTTTTCGTAAAGATTTTTTTTTTGGAGAACTGGGAAGTGAATTGGTGAGGAATCGAAGATTTTCCATTGTTATTTCAATTTGGTTTCTCTGTTTCTAGTGATAACTCTATGGTTCACGTTAATTAATAAAACTACTTCTATCACTAGCACTATCTCTAGTTTTGTCACAAAGATTTAATTTTTTTCCTATGCTTTCATTGAAATGATTTAATTATTTATTAGCCTAATAGTTAATATTCAGAAACTTTCCTTTTCATCATCAACTATTTCTTTCGGGCAATCTCTCAATCTCTTTCTCTTTCTTTTTTGACTTCTCCTCTCTCACCACCGACAAGATCCAATTATCGCAGGCACTATTCTTGCCAAAATGTATGTTCAAGTACTAGATCCGTACCAGATCTGTCCAGTAAAGACCATATAGGGCCACTTTAATCCATTTTAGGAGACCTCCATCCATTTCTGGTGAATTCCAAGGACTTCCGACAACATCCAACAACTCCAGTAAAGACTAGATCAGGAAACCTGCAGCCATTTCCAGTGATTTCTATTCATTTCTAATGACTTCCATGGACTTTCAGTGACATCCAATGATTCCGGCGACATCCAAATTCAAGTTTCTTGATATCTTTAAACCTCACGACACTACCAGGTCTTTCTCGATCTTCTTGTACTCTTGATCTTTGTAGTATATTGTAGCGACTCTATATCTTCACCTACCTATATTGCTTTCAGAATTTAATTGCAATTTTTGTTCTTGAAAGCCTATGAATTTCAGATGCTTCCCTTGATTTCGTTCCATAGTATAGTATAGGTACTGTATGTATTAGTTTTATCATAGTGTATTAACTAGTTCATTGTGTTTTCTACTTTTCATTTAACTTACTTTAGCTTTAGTGGTCATGGTAAGAGATGATAGACTAGGGTTTTGTCTTCAGTTGGGGATGAGGGTGAGGGTAGGTATGGGATTAAGGGGGTTTAAAGGTTAAGAGTAGGGTCTTGGAACAAAGGGACTTTGTCCGTAAGTCCATTGAATTATTGAAGATCCTTATGAAGAGGAATATTAATATAGTTTGAATTCAACAAAATAGATGGGTAGGATCTAAGGCTTGGGATGTGGATGGTCTCAAATTTTGGTACTCAAGAAGTTCGGGGAACAAGAATGGTGTAGGCATTCTAGTAGATGTTCGGAGGGTTAACGATAGATTGTTGGCAATCAAGCTAATCGTTGAGTGGATAAATTTGAATATGGTTACTGCATATGCTCCACATTGAGGCTTAGACGAGGAGGCCAAGATGCATTTTTGGGAGGAATTAGATGCGATTTTGGGGGGTATTCTAATCACCGAGAAGGTTCTCATTGGCAGAGATTTCAATAGACACAATGGGGAAACTCTTAGTGGTTCTGACGATATGCATGGCAGCATTGGTTTTGAGGTTTAGAAACTATGGTAGAACCTCACTCTTGGATTTTCAAGAGATTTTGATTTTGTGATAGCTAACAATATCGTGCTTTCTGAAGAAGGATAATCACTTGATTACCTTTCATAACACGGTGGCTAAAACTCAGATAGATTACTTGTTTATGAGGAAAGAAGATATAGGCCTTTGTATGGATTGCAAAATTATTCTAAGTGAGAATCTTACTACTCAGCATAAGCTTTTGGTGATAAGCTTGGAGATTAAGCAAGAGACGAGGAAGAAATAGTTATATGTTCGACCTAGGAATAAATGGGGGTGGGGTGGGGTGGAAATTTCCCTCTCTCGTGAAATTGAGGAGAAGTTGACAGCGATGTTAGAATGGCGGAGTTATGGGGAAGAATGAAGTAAGTGGGATAAGATAGTTAGCTGCATTAAGGTAAAAACTGGAGAGCTGCTAAGGGTGTTTAAGGGTAACTTTGGTTGATGCCGAGGGTATTGGCAGTGGAATTCTCGGGATTCGTTCGAAAACCTATGCTTGCAAATGACCTATGCCACCCACCAAAATCGATATTCCAGACTCAATAGAGATGTCAAAACTTCTGACGGAGATCAATTTGATAAAAAGTGAGTCCCACACTTAGGCTCTGTTTTAAGCCAAAATCCACAAGATAGCTCGAAATGAGTTCGGAAGCCTTTGGAACCGAACCAAAGGTCTTTCTAGATAAAACTTGATAGTTTGGAGCTAACGAAACCATTCAAATTGCATTTTAAGGTTGTTTACTCGAAGGTTTGACTGAAGTCAACTGTTCAAGTTTCATGAGCTCTAAAACACGAACTCACATAAAAACCAAATGAATGACTAGGTGAACAAATGTCTCTACAAGTCATAAATGACTTGGGGTCGCTATAGGGAAGCTCTAAACACCAAAAGATGCAATAAGAAGAAAATGACCTAGAGGGTCATTACAACATCCACTACTAAAAGGACTTTCATTCGAGAGCTATTCAAGAAGTACCTGAAGGCTCAAATGGGTAGGAAACTGAGGTTGCATCTTGTGTTGGGTCTCCCAGGTAGCCTCTTTGATTGGATGATGCTTCCACTAGACCTTAACAACATGAATGGATCTCGAATGCAAATCTCACATCTCTTGCCAAAATATCAACTGGCTCCTCCATAAAGGTCAAACAATCATCCAATTGAACTGAGTCATACCAGAGCACATGAGACTCGTCAGGAACATACAAGCGAAGCATAGAAATATGAAAAATCGGATGAATAGCTTAGAAGGTAGGAGGTAGGGCCAACTCATAAGCAACATCACCAACGGTCCAAATAATCTCAAATGACCCTATTTACCAGGAGCTTAGGTTGCCCTAGCTCTTGAACCACATCACTCCCTACAAAGGCGATACTCAAAGAAACACCTGATCACTAACTCAGAACCTTAAAGGTTGATGCCTATAGTCAAGATAGCACTTACGCCTACTTTGTGCTAACCGAAGCCTATATTAAATCATCCAAACTCTACCTAAAGCCTGCTGAAGAAAATCAGTCCCATGTGGCCTAGGCTCCGAAGCCTTAAGCCAACCAACCAAAGAATAATGATGCCTACCATATAAAGACTCGAAAAAGGCCATCTAAATAATTGAGTGGTAGTTTGTGTTATACACAAACTCCGCTAAGGCTAAGAGTTGGTTCTACTGACTTCCAAAGTCCAAAATATATTTATGCACCATATCCTCCAAAACCTGAATAGTACTCTCGGAATGCCCGTAGGTCTGTGGATGAAAAGTTTTTCTAAGGTCAAGAAGCAAGAAGTAAACTGGGAAACCCTTTATGAGATAATACACACACGCACCCCATGAAGACAAATTACCTCCCGAATATAAACATGAGCTAGCCTCTCGGAGCTAAAAAAGATTGAACAGGAAGAGAGTGTGCTGATTCAATCATTCGATCCATGACGACCCAAATACTATCAACACCTCTGAAGTCTGAGGCAACCCCAGAACGAAATCCATGGTGATGCACTCCTAATTCCACTCCAGAATGGGAAATCTCTGGAACTCACCACCATGCCTTAAATATTGGGACTTCACCTAACAAAAACACAAGCATTTGGACATATATTCCGCAATATCTCTCCTCATACCACTCAACCAATAGTTCTGCCTGAAATCATGATACATTTTCACTGTGATAGGTGAGTAGAATATATGGAACCATGAGCCTCACAAAGAATCAATTATCTTAATCCTTAACCCTAGGAACACAAATACGACCATCAAACTACAAAATAACATCCTCATCCAAAGTATCTTTCCTGGTGTCACCTCGTGGAACCCAAAGTATCTATCCTCAAATCGTCTACAACAAATACACTCCACTAAGGACAACTAAACTCAAACATAGGCTAGCACCTGCCTAGAATCCAAAATATCAAGACAAATCATCTTGTTGGATAAAGACTGAATATCTAAAGCGAGAGGTCACTTCCGTCTCAAGGCGTCCGCTACCAAATCCATCTTGCCTAGATGGCATATAATAGGTTTGTCATAGTCCTTTAGGAGCTCAATTCACATACATTGCCTTGAGTTGAGGCTTTTATGGATCATAATATATTGCAAACTCATGTGATCGGTATAGACATCACATCTGACCCCATATATGTAATGCCTTTAAATCTTAAGCACAAATACTACCCCCATAAACTTTAAATCACGAGTGATGTAGTTGCGCTCGTTCACCTTAAGCTACCTTATTGAATATGCAATTACACGGCCTTGCTGTATCAATGAATAAGCCAAACCAAATTCGGATGCATCATAATACACAATGAAACCCTCACCCTTAAGTAGAAGAGTCAGAATAAGAGGAGTAGTATGCAACTCCTTGAGCATCCGAAATCTCAACTCACACTAATTTTACCACTCAAAAGGAACATCAAGGTTCTATAATCGGTGAGATGCCCTCAACAAACTGTATATAGTATCTAGCTAATCTAATGAAGCTCCGTATCTTAGTCACTACGGTGGGCTTGGCTCAATGATGAATAGCCTAAATATTCCCCACATCAATCATAATGCAATCCCTGGATACCACATGCCCCAAACATTCTACATATTCAAGCCAGAACACATACTTTGAGAATTTGCCATAAAGTCGTTGATCTCTCAAAGTCTAGAACATATTCCTCAAATGCTGCTACTGCTCCTCCCCGCTCCACGCGTAATCAAGAATGTCATCAATAAACATGATCATGAACGAATCAATATAAGTCCTGAAAATTTGTGTCATCGAGTCCATGAACTTTGTTAGGGCATTAATCAACCCAAAATAGATCACTAGGAAATCATAATGATTGTAATGAGTCTTAAAATCTATCTTAGGGATGTCATTTTCCCTAATCCTCATCAAGTGGTAACCGAATCTCAAATAAATTTTAATAAACACCACAACACCCTAAAGCTAGTCAAACAAATCAACAATACAAGGCATAAGACACCTATTCTTCACCGTCACCTTATTCAACTTTCTATATTTGATACACATATGCATATAACCATTTTTTTTTTTCAAAAGTAGAACTGGGGCAATAAATCCCTTACCCAAGAGATGTTAGACTGAGCTCATAAGCTAAATAGGGCCATATGGTAGAGTGGGATAGAGATATGAAGAGTGTCTGACTCAAGGTCAATATCAAAATAAATATCATGCTCTATGGGAAGGCCATGTAGATCGGTAAGGAAGATATTTATGAACTCTCGCATAATAGGGATAGAATCAACTGTAGGGCCCTTCCTTACTAACATCCCATAAATAAGACAAATAGGATAAGATCCACTAGACACTAGCCTCTGAGCCCAAACATAAGAAATAACCCTAGTCGATTGACTGTGGAGTAGGTGCAATAATCTTTTCACGGGGACACTCTCTAAACCTATGACCAAGTTCTCCATAACCAAAACAACCTTAAGGAGCACCGATGTGAAAATTTAAACCACTACAACCTTATGAAACACGTATGATACCTTTGAACTTTGATGTTCTACAACTACCCTGACTGTACTTCTCTCCCTTTGCAATATGAAGTGTCAACTGAACATGACGACTACACTGGGACTAATGTAGTTCCCTTAGAGTCAAGCCCTCTTCTTGGTGCCCTTTTTGACCTCGTGACGGAGATCTTCTATAGTATAGGCGTGATCAACTATATCTAAGAATGATCTTCCTACTAAAGCCATGGACTCAGTCTCAATCCATAACTGTAACCTTAACCAACGGACAAAGCAATAAACTCTCTCCTACTTTGAAGGTAGAATCATGATAGCATTCTTGGAGAACTCATGGAATTTAGCCTCATATTTCCATACGGTCATGGAGACCTACTCAAACCTAGTAAAATAATCTTGGAGTCGATATATGACTCTCCTTGGTATAAATCTCACCAAGGAAGCCTCTGAAAACTTAGTCAAAAACACGAAAGGTGACCAAACTGGTCTACACTTCATATACAAACGCCACCACTGCCTAGATGGTTCACCAAGCTGATATGCGGTACTGTATTCTCCTCTAGATGATACTAATAGCAACGTATACAACCTCTTTCTAAAGGTAGTAAAAAACTCATAGGCATCCTCCCCTATAATCTCAGAAAAGCCTTAGAGAAGTATGTCTCAAAAACACTTCAAACAGACAGAGAAGTGACGGGTAGTAGTGGCCCCTCAACTAGGGGAGCCATTGCCATCAACTTAACCTGCAACATTGGCATAACTAGAGATTAGGCCTACTGCATAACCCCTAGCATGGCCATGGCCAATAACAGAGTGGTAGCCGTCTGCAATTCTGGTGACATAGCTACCCTGAGTGGTGGTTGGGTTGGTCCCATCCCCACCGACTGTGGAGGAATAAGAGCTAGCGGAGGCTTTACTATTGGGTCACTTCTCTACCCTAGGCCTAATCTAGTACGACAACTCACACATGACCTCGGGGTCACCCTATACCCCTTGTTGGGGATATACCTGCGGGACCATCGCACTCGACTACTAAATCGCGTACAAGTCATCCTGCCAAAAACTAAATTAAATAAGATTCAAGAAATCGAATAACACATCCAAATGCATGATAACAAACTAAAAGAAAGAATCTTTCTAAAGATGCCCTTTAGCCTCCGAAAGATAAGACACATATGTCTTTGGACTGATCTACAAGACTCTAGTAGACATTAAGTTTGTACCAATGACATCGATGAACTTCGGGCACAGATAAAACTTTGTCATGATCTGAAAACTCAAGTCATGATGACATTTACCATAGCCCATAAGTAGGTAAACCAACTCATATCTCGGAACGTCAAGTACATGTATATTGGGTAGAATCAATAACCAACGAGAAGATAATAACAACAAAGAGGAAAACACACTGGAAATGAGAATGCCAGTATAAACAATAATACCAAATCCAATCCCATGATTTGGTGAACGAATGTACAAGATACTAAAATGAATACAAGATACAAAATATTAAAAATAAATACATACTTGTCTTGAATTCAAAAGACTTTCCAAAAGCTATAAATAAATAGAGTTAAGTCAAACTAGGACGCCATAAGCTCAACCTCTATATCTGAGAATCTCCACAAAAGATCGAATAAACATTGTCGGCTGGTGCTCGGATCTGTATCAAAGAAACATATGCAGAGTGTAGCATGAGTGCCAAAACAACAAGTACACAATAGGAATCATAGGCAAACTGATCTTGGTAAGTAAATACAATTAGAAAGATAGGAAATAAGCGGCAAGTAGTGGTCAGTTAAATAGAAAAATAATGGAAAGACCAACTATCCATCTCACAAATGCATAAGGAAGGAAGCAGTAAAGTAAAACAACTATCTATAACCTAACTGACCCCATAAGCCTATAAGGTGCAATCCTGGACAATTAAAATGTAAGTAACCCAAACAGACCCCATAAGCCCGATGAGTACACATATGAACGAATGATATCTCTAACTATGACTAAGTGGAATCCAGAACTAAAAAGGCCAACCCCTGACTTGAACTGCAACGAAAGCACCCCAAACAACCCAAAAGAAACTATAATGTCAATACTCAAACCTGACTAATATATGTGTGCCCGTAATCATACAATGGCTAGTAGAAATGTACTAAGGCCTTAAATCGTGGCTAGTAGAAATGAGCTAGATCCTCAAACCATGGATAGTAAAAATACACTAAGGCCGCGATCTAAAATTTGTTGATCACAATATAACATGTGAATTAAATGACGTCCATGAACGCAGGCCCATGGACGTGATGGTAGTGCTCAACTGGGCCAGGTCAACTCTGTCCCTTCCTAGCGAACGCATGACTTTGTTTGCAAATGCGTAGGGTCTGGCCTAACACTCTATGAACGTGATGAAAAGCCCATAAACATGGTGACTAATCTCCTGGGCCTCCGTGAACGTGACTCAAGTCCTGTGAAGGTGAAGAACAAAAGCATGGTGCACCAACAAAGGCTAAACCAACTCAAGTTGAAATTGACAACATTTCTTGATGGGGGCTCGAGATTCGTTTTCTCTGCATGCAAATGAAGTATGCTACCCCATAAAATTCAATATTCCAGACTTAACTAAAATGTTGAAACTTTCAATGGAGGTAGTCTTGACAAAAGTGGGTCTCACAATCAAGCTTTATTTTAAGCCAAATTTCATAAGATAGCTCAAAATGAGTCTGGAAGACTTGGTGCTCGAACTAGAGGTCCTTCTAGACCAAACTCGACATTTCAGAGCTAACAAAACAAGCAAAATTGCATTCGAAGGCCGTTAGCTAGATGTTTTGACCGAAGTCAACTGTTCAAGTTTCAAGAGCTCCTAAGCATGAAAACTCGCATAAAAACAAAATAAAAGACCAAGTGACCGAGCTTTTAGTCGCAACAAGTCATAAATAACTTAGGTTCGCTATAAGAAAGCTCTATATGTCAAAAATAATGCAATATGATGAAAATGACCTGCAAGGTTATTACAAATATTGTGCTTTTAAATTAATATTTTATTCAGGATATTTTAATTTCTTGTTCAAGAATTAACTAATTAACTATAGTATTTTCTTGATTTTTGAATATTTTTGTTTACTCTCTTATAATGGAAAAAATAAAATTTAAAAGAAAACCAATGATCTTTTGTCACTTGGCTAAGATTTCATCTTATCCATGTGCAACAAAATTTATTGGTTATTACTCTACACTCTCACCATACATACACTCGGGTGACCTCAAAGACCCCACACATAATCAATTTTTCTCTTCATACAACTGCACACACACTTCCTGTGACCCGAGAGAGACCACACACAATCACATTTTTCTTCACTGACCTGAAAGGACTTCATTCACTATATCGAACACTCTCTCTTGTACCTTAGAGCTTCACCACAATCCACAATCAACACCCATTTCTTTTCAATCGAGCTCCACCACCAAAAAACCAATATAAATCCATTAATATCCCATGATTCTCTATTACTAATAGCTTTAGTTGATTACCTTTTCAGAATTTTAAGATTACACTCTATTGAGTTGTATTGGAGTTTTGGTTCTTATGGGACACATTAACAAAAATTAAGTAAAATTTTTATTCATTAGATTAAGGAATAAAATGAAATTCTGTAAAAAAAAAAAACCCGATTGTTTCAATGGTTTAACTGGGTTATCTAATTATACACATGAGATTTACCTTTGTAGCCCGTTACTAATTTACTTTTAGTGTTATGTCTTTTTTATAACTTTTATTTTATTTTTTCACTCAAGATATCTGAAAAAGTTATTTTCAATTTTAAGTAGCAATAACATATCATTTCCTCATACTGATTTTGATAGTAAATCTATATATCACGTGTTTAATCGGAGGCATTAACTAAGATTAGTGTTATTTTTATATCAAAATAGTGTGGTGTCACTTATCTCATAATTAAAAAGTTGGAATTGCTAGAATTCCAGATTTTGAAATAAAATAGTACTTGAATAATTTGAGTAGGTGAATAAAGTAAAAAAAACTAGGGTCTCCCCTCTCTGTTAACCTCTTTTATACCACTACAACTAATTATGAATTTGATCACAAAACATATTGATCTAACGAATAGATCGAAACTAAAGTAGGAAGAAAACATGAATTCTTTAAGTGGAGCAAATGCATGTATATTTAAATCGTTGAGTGAACCTATTCCTTAGCATTATGAAGAAGAAGATAAATGACTCTTTCTTCCTCTTTGCTAAAACGACCCATGAGCCTAGTTTGAGTCCTCATATCATAAAGCCTCAGATCATTCCTAGGTGCCTTCCGTACTAGAGATGGAGTCAATTGATGAGCATTTGGTGAATCAATGTCAGATGTTGTTGTAGAAAAGATTTGTTGTTGTTGTTGAATTGGTCAATAGTAGAACTCTATAGTTGTTGATAATTAGAAAATGATAGAAACACTTCTCTTTGGTGGGTTCATTTAATCCAAATCGAGTTAATAAAAGGTTCACTCCAAAGAACTTTGGATTAAAGGAATCCACAAAAGAAACTTCTTGTGAAATTTTTAGTTATCAACAAAAGTAGAGTTCTACCATTGATTCCTCAATTCTCTAACAACAACATATCTTTTCTACACCATCATCTGATATTGCTTCACCAAAATGCTGGTCAATTGACTCATCTCTAGTATGGAACCACCAAGGCATGATCTAAGACATCGTGATATGAAGACTCTAGCTAAGCTCATAGTTCGTTTTACCAAGGAGGAGGAAAGTGTCTTTTACTTCTTCTTTATAGTGCTAAGGAATAGGTTTACTCGTTAATTTAAATATACATGCACTTACTCCACCTTTATAATTCTATCATCACTTAAAGAATTCATGTTTTTTCAACTTTATTTTCGATCTTTTGGTTAAATCGATATGTTCTATGATCATATTCATGATTAGGTGTGATGATATGAAAGAGGTGAAGAAAGAGGTGAGACCCTAGTTCTTTTTTTTACTTTTATTCCCCAACTAAAATATTCTTAGATGCTATTTAATTTCAAAATCTACGATTAGCAATCCTAACTTTTATATATGAGATACGTGATACCACAAGATTTTGATATAATAATAACCCTAATTTTAGCTAATACCTCCGCTCAAACAAGGGATATATAGATTAAATATCAAAATCAATATGAGGAAATGTTCTCTTTTAACTACTTACAAATTGAAAATAAAATTTTCAGATATGTTATGTGAAAAAATAAAAACATCTTATAAAAAAGACATAAACTAAAAATAAGTTAGTAAAGGGCTATAAAATTAATTCTCCCGTGTATAATGAGATAACCTAGTTATTTCCTTAATCAAACAACAAGCTTTCTAATGAATTTATTTTTATATCGTACTCTAATGAATAGTTATTTTCTTTAGAAATCTTGGTTAATTTCCAACATGATTTATAATTTTTTGTTGATGCAGTTCCAAAAGAACTTAAACTCCAATACAACTCAATTAGAGTGAAATCTTAAAATTTCGAAAAGTGAATCAACTAGAGTTATTAATAATACAGAATCTTGGATATTGCTCTTTTTTGGGGTTTTGTTGGTGGTGGAGCTCGATTGAAAGGAATTGAGTGATGACTATGGACTATGGTAAAGCTTCGATGACTATGATGGGCTTACATGGTGGAGAAGAGGCTTAACTTGATTGTGAGCTTAATGAATAGTCCCATCTATGTATTGTGCTCTTCCTCTATCTAAGATGCACAAAGAGAGTATTCTGTATAGTGAATGGAGTCCTTTCAGGCTAGTGAAGAAAATTATAATTGTGTGTAGTGTCTGTCTTATCACGGTGAGTGTGTGTGCAAGTGTATGAAGGTAAAATTTGATTGTGTGTGCGGTCTGTGAGGTCACTGCGGTCAAGAAAGTTTGTTGCACATGGATAAGATTAAATCATTGCCAAGTGGCAAAAGATAATTGGTTCTCTTTTAAAATTTATTTTTTCTATTTTAAAGATAGTAAACAAAAATATCGTAAAATAAAGAAAATACTATAGTTAATTAGTTAATTCTTGAATAAGAAAATTAAAATATCATTAAAAAAATACTAATATATAAGAATAATATTTTGTGAATTTTCTCTTATTTTAAAAAAATTATATTGTAAAGATATGTCTTTTTTATATTATTTTATTTTAGGTTTTTAAAATTTTTTAAATTAACCTATTAAAAATGAAATGAAATCAAAATAACAAGATTAATCTCAAACATAACATTTAATGCTAAAATAGTGTAAATAATGATTTAAGGAAAATATAAAATAGTGTGTCTACAATATTGAAAAGCTATATGATCTAGTGAATCCTAATGATCAAATCAGGTTATGAAATTTAGGGAACTATTAAAAAAAAACCCTCAATTAGATGACATATTTTAGAAGAATAAGACTGTTTTTTTTTATGTAACTTCTAAAAATAACTACTCACAAGTTGGGTTGTGTATTGGTCGTTTCGGTTCGATTTTGAAATTCATTGGTTCACCTATCAGTTATTAATTTGTAGACATGCTAAATAATTATAGAACCATTAAGATATTGTTTTATCATTATCACTTTGTTGGTTATTGATCTATCATGCTCTAGACGTGGCACAGTCCTTAGAGTCAGAAGTGACCATGAGTTAACCTCATGGAATGACATAACACTAAGATTTGCATAAAACCAAAGAAAAAACTTGAAAGAAAATGCAGAAGCTAAATCCAATATAACATAATAAAGCCCATAATAATGAGATAGACTAACATCGGAAAAGACAGCACATTAGCTGAGTGTATATATGACTTTTTGGAAGCTTCTACTAATATGAGTTGCTAGGAAAAAATCCTATTTAACTCCAACTATCTAAAATTGAAAGTTAAATTCTGAAAATCAAAGATAAAGGGGTCGTCCTCTGCAATGAGGACTCACCAAAAGCTACCGCTACACTGATTGGATCTGTACTAACCGTGGGTCGGATGCTGAGCGTCAAAAATTATATTACAAAACAATATAGGCAGAAAGTATGCAGTCGGTACTTTGAATGCACTGAGTATGAGGAATATGCATAATAAACATGATATATGAACATACTGAATCTGTAAAATATGTTAATTCAATGACCAAGTAAAATAAAATGAAGCTGAGATATTTAGAACTAAAATACATAAGTACAAGGTCATGCAATAACTAAAAATCTTAATTATGGTAATACTAAAACCAACATAAATCATGTGAGCTACTTCATGGAGTTTAGTGTACTACCCCCACACCCAAAATAGGGAGTCCAGTACTTGCCATCGTAAGGGACTTGATAACATAGCTAATGTGGATCAACCAACCTAATGTTTATCTAAGACAAATTCTATGGTGGCACATAGTTTTGGGACATAGATATTGCTACTAAAGGTCCACAGACGCTGATCGAAAACCTTCATCCCTAAAATTCACTTGCTTCTAAGTATTACTCCCAATAGAAACATGCATAATGTGGAAATAATAATAATATGATAATACTAAATCATACTGATAACTAACACATACTGAGTAGGTATTGAAATCATACTCATTAATACTTTTTCTGAAAGCAATTTTATATCATGAAAACATAAAATTATTTGAAAGATACTTTATCGGAAAGCATCTAAATCATAAAAATCTGATAATCTGAGACATGCATCTAAAATATCATAATTCCAAATCTTGAAAGTACTTGCATGCTATATGTTCATGAAATTATCATTGAAAACATGGAGTTACAATTGAAATCGTGGAATTCATGAGTAAAACATGCAATTATGGACTGCTATTGAAGGAAGAACTGATTTATAATTAAAACCCATATAGATCATAGAATGGTCTAACCTGTAGGAATCATAAACTTTGAAATTCTGAAGTTTCTTTGGGACTCAATGGGTGAAGGGTTACCCATTGATGAAATTCCACATACTTGGAGCAAAAACCTTTGCTTGATTCTTGCAATGGAGAATTGAAGCTTGGAGCAATAGTTCTTGCTTTAGGAGAAATCTTGAGAGAGAAGAAATCTAATTTGGGGAGGTTATGAGTGAATGAGGAGTTTTGGGCTGTCAAATTCCCCCTAATTCCACTTAGAAAAAGGTTAAAATGACATAATATAGGAACAAAAATAGTGTGACAAGACCAAAGTAACTATGACTTAAAGTTGATGGAGGCTTTCTATGGTTGCCTTACACGGACCATACAACATTTCATGGACCATGGAAGTTACTGTGAATGTAAAGGTGTTCTGCTTTTTGAGGATCAACTTCTACAGACCATTCTATAATCCATAGAACATTGCATGAAACTTAGAAGCAGTAAAGTAAAGAGAATTTTGGGTTATGGGGTCTTGGTTTATAGACTATTCCATAGTTCATGCAAGTCTCCACGATCTGTGAAAGAGCCCATGATGCCTTCTTACAATTTCCCAAATTCAAGCATAGGTCTACAAATCCTATCACGGACCGTGATTCTTTTCACGGTCCGTAAAAGCGTCCATACAAACCCATATATATTGGTATCACTCTTTTTTATCTTTCCAAAAACTGATGTGGCCTTAGGAACTTTTAATGTGTTACAATATCTCCCCTTTGGGGACATTCATCCTCAAATGGAGTCAAACTAGGTTGAGAAGAGTATGGAATGATCTCCCACCCAATAGTGAAAGTTAAACACTAATTACTAAAGGAGTGACTGACTCCAAACTATAATATGAAAACTAATATGATTTTATGAACATGCATGCATACCGAGATATGAGAATAATGAAACAAATGAATCTAAAAGTACTAATGATTAACTATTACTTCATGCTAAAACTGAACTGAAAGGAAAAAGATGGAGATACTTGATATCATATCTACTTCTGCTTCTCAAGTAGCATCCTCAACTAACTGATTCCTCCAAAGTACTTTCACTAAAGTGACTTCCTTATTCCTCAACTTATGACATGACGGTCAGAATATCAACTAGGACCTCTTCGTAAGAGAGACTTTCCTTCGCACTAATACTTCCTAAAGGAACCACTAACTTCAAACCAACCTATAAGAGACCTACAACTCCTACAATAGAGCGCCTCAATTGAAGCCATCTGAATAATGGAGTGGTAACAATTATTATAAGAAAACTTCATCAAAGGAAAATGATCATCCCAAATCCCAATTACCTTTAAAGTCAATTACTCAAGCTCTCAACATATCCTCCAAGGTAATAATAATCCATTCAGCCTATCTATCTACTTGTGGATGAAAAGTTGTGCTAAGCTTAACCTGAGTACCAAGACCTTTCTAAAACGATCTTCAAAATTGATAGGTGAACTTAGTACCCCTATATGAGATAATGGACAATGAAACTCCATGCAATTTTAACAACTCTAGAATGGAAAGTCTAGCATAATCCTCAGCCGAATAAAAACTCTTAACTAGAAGGAAATGTGTTAACTTAGTTATTCGGTCTACAACTACTCAAATAGAGTCATATTGACGATGCATGAAAGACAAACCTGTGATGAAGTCCATATTCTAATCTTCTCACTATAAAGTAGGACTAATGATATCCTAATTCATACTACCTGGTTTATGATGCTCAACCTTAACTAGTTTGAAATTCGATCACTCAACCCATAAACATCTGGAATACATAATCGACCTTGCTAATGAAGCACATATCCCCCTTGGGAGAAAGCCTCAATAGTTTTTTGAGAACCACTTTCTTCAACTCAACCAAATTTCGATCATTATCCTATTTTACCTTAATATTCGTTACGAGAGATGATTCTAACCAATTCAGAATAATAACTCCACTATTTCTGAATCGACCGTATGAACTCCAAAGTGAGAAAGTATGTGAACATAACAAACTAACTCAATTTTCTCATCCTCGATATGAGTGACGTTGTTCATTGAAAATATACTAAGAGAATTTGTCACTATATTCACTTTACTCAGATAATAAAGGACGGTCATGTCATAATCCTTTAATAACTCAAGCCATCTCCTGTGACAAAAATTTAAGTCCTTCTATCTGAACACATATTGAAGTTTCTTATGACCCGTGAACTCTTCCACATGAACACCATAAAGATAGTGCCTCCAAATCTTCAAGGAAAACACCTGCCAACTCTAAATCGTGAGTCGGGTAATTATTCTCATTAATCTTGAGTTGCTCGGAAGAATAAGCTATGACCTTACCATGTTAAATCAATACACATCCAAGACTAATTCTGAAAGCATTACAATACATCATGAAACAATTTGAACCTTCTAGTAGAGTCAAAACTAAGGCTTAAGTAAGTCAAGTGCTCAATTCCTGTAAACTCTCCTCACGTGATTCAGACTACTAAAATTCAGTTTCTTCTAAGTCAATCTAGACAAATGAGAATCAATAGAGGAAAATTCTTCAATAAACCCTCTATAGTAACCGGTTAAACCTAAGAAACACAAAATATCCGAGGGAGAAAGAGGTCTAGGCTAGTTCTTAACTGCCTCGGTCTTCTTGGGACCAACTTGAATACCCTCTCTTGAGACTATATGGCCAAGGAATACTATGTACCTCAACCAAAATTCACACTTATTGAACTTAGCAAATTGATGGTCCTTAAGAATATGCAAGAAAATCCTCAAATGGACTGTATGTTCATCCTCTCTGTGAAAATAGATCAAAACATCATCTATGAAAATAATGAAAAACATATCCAAATACAGTTTGAACATGTTGTTCATCAAATACATAAAATCTATAAGAGTTAGGCCAAAAGACATAATCATAAATTCATAGTGACCATATAGAGTCCTAAAGATTATATTTAGAATGTCACATTCTCTGACTTTGAGTCGATGATAGCCCGATCTAAGGTCTATCTTTAAGAAGAATCTGACACCCTGGAGCTGGTGAAACAAGTCATCAATCCTAGGGATGAGACATTTTTTCTTTATTGTGACCTTGTTGAACTGACGATAATCGTTGCACAATCTGAGATAACCATTTTTCTTATGCACGAATAAAACTGGAGCACCCATGAACGGATCAGTTAAATGACTTCAATGAATGATGGACCCATGGATGTGACCGCGGTGGTCAACTGGGCCAGGTTAAATTTTACCCTTCTCCTTGAATCGGGACCCTATCAACAAATGTGAAAGGTCTAGATTCCACACTCCGCGAATATGGAGTTGAGTTCACGAATGAAGTGACCAATCTCTTTGGCCTCTACAAATGTGACTCAAGGCCCTCTAAAACGAAGAAAAAAAATCACGGTGCTCAAATAAATTAATGGCTGCACTAGCTCAAGTTGAAATTGGCTAAATATCCCGATGGTGGTTCGAGATTTGTTCAGAACCATGTGCACACAAATGAACTATGATACCCACCAAATTTGACATTCCAGACTCAATGGAAATGTCGAAACTTCCAATGGAGGTCGTATCAACAAAAAGTGGATCCTACAATCAAGCTCATTTTAAGTTAAAATCCACAAGATAGCTCGAAATGAGTCTCAAAGCTCCCGATCCAAAGACCCTTCTTGACCAAACTCGACATTTAGGAGTTAACAGAATCATCATAATTACATTTGAGGCTGTTTACCTAAAGTTTTGACTGAAGTCAACCGTTCAAGTTTTAAGAGCTCCAAAACACTAAAATTTGCATAAATACAAAATGAACGACTAGGTGACTAAACTGCTACTCCCAGCAAGCAATAAAGGAGTTGAATATACATATAGGGAAAAATTAGAAGAGGTAGGGAGAGTGGGGTTTGGAGACAACCAAGTTTTTATCATGTCCTTAGTATTCAACTAAGCAGATGTGGAATACTTGATAACTCACTCACGTTTTGGCACAATTTGCTCATGATCTTTCTATGCCAAGTGAGCCTAAGACACTAGAAATTGCTAAGGGAATGACAAACACAACACAAGAGAATCACATGGGAGATTTGTATTTGAGAGAACTTGAACTATTTGCTTGATGCGTTTACTGATGAATGCCTCTCTATTTATATTATTCACTCAAAGCTAATATGCAAATAATATTTATTGTATAAATTCCTACATATTTACAAATACTTTCCCTTTCTAGAATACTCTACAAGCCTAGAGTATTTCTAAGACTTTCCATGTAAATCTATGGTACTCTAAGGTTGTGAGTGATGTGAGCTCAACATCGAAAAAGATTTTATTTTGTATGGTGTCCCAGATAACTTTCTTGAGGTTGAAGAACAAGTAGTACAAAGGCAGTGTCAATTTCACTTTGATTCTCTCGCTTGTTTCTTTCCTTAGATAGTTCGCGATTTCTTTTATTCGCTCAAACGTTGGATGAATCATAAAAACTACAAAGGGTCTGTAAATAGCCATCCATGCTTAGAAAGTGTTTTGGTTCGAGGTGTAGAGGTTGACTTCACAATTAAGTCCCTTAACTAGATGGAAACCATGGAGGATCAATACCCTCCAAGGTAGGATGAATTTTGAGTTCTCAAGTAATTCTTCTACATCCTTTAAAATGAAAAAAATGAGCTTTGCTATATATCTGCAGATGTCTCAATTTAACCATTTTAAAAAGTGTAACCAGCAATGTCAGTTTTCCTCCCATTGGTTTGACTATCAAAGTTTCAAGGTTTCGAAGATTGGCTATGGACGATGTGATTGACTTCTCAGAAGTTTTTATGTTTCATCCTACCTTGGTAGAAAGGAAAGAACTCACGAACTATCTTAGGAAAGAAGCAACCGCAAAGACTCAAAGAGCAATTAACACTCCCTCTTAAGTCTTAACTACTTGTCCTTCCAAACTAAAGTCCTTTAATTTTCAATGTTAAACTCACATCACTCACAACCATAGAATATCATAGATTTGCATGGAAGGTCCTTAGAATATTTCTAGTCTTGTAGAGTATTCTAGAAAGGAGAATTGTTTGTAAATATGTAGGGACTTATATAATATATATTATTTTCATATTAGCCTTGGGTGGGTGATATAAATACAGAGTTATTAATCAGTAAATGCATTAAGCAAATAATTCAAGTTATCTCTATCACACCCCTTTTTTTCCTCAAAATTAATTGTTTTGAAAGAAAAGAGTTTTTTCCAATTAAAGTGACATTTCGAAAAGAGATTATTTTATTAATTAGAGTCGCCACTTGGAATTGAGTTTTGGTGTTCCAAGTCACCTTATTTAAATCCCTAATCAAAAGGAATTTTGACTCTTTATTTTGTTTGGTCTGCGAAAACCGAGATCGGGTAAGAAATTCTGTTGACCGAGGGAAAGGTATTGGGCATCCCTCGAATTCCGTGGTTCTAACACGGTCGCTTTATTGACCTTTGTATGACTTGAATTAATTTTTTGATATATTATATTTATTATCTTAATAAATTTACTTATGTTACGCCTTCTTTATTTTATTTTAAACTTGCTTTTAAAACTGTCTTACTTTTATTAGTGTGTGGTGTATTGGTAGCAGCGCTTTCTAACTTTGCCACAAATTATTTTTTTTATTTTTTGTATTTCAAGACTAAAAGTAGTTTAATATTCTTTAGATCTTAAAATTTGTCTATTATTATTATCAGCCTAAATTACATGTTATCTTAATTTTATTTTTTATGATTTTTCTAAAAAGAATGAACACAATATTAATAAGAACACAAAGTAAGAATAAATTAAAATAGTACACCTTCCCATACAAGTTTTACACATGTTACATTAGTATAAACATGTTAGGAATTATGGGCACCTAAAATCTTTTAATTTTCTTTATTTTAGTCATTAAATGAAAAGAAAAACCTACTAATTAAAGTCATATTTTACATAATAAATCTTTGTCATTAATTATTCTCATCATTTCAATTTATTAAGCCATAACTACACATATCATTATTAAAAACAAATATGAAAATAAGAATAGACTTGGACAATAGTGTTACTTAAATGCGAAATAAACTATAGATTGTTTAAACAGGAAATAAACTAAGTTTTGTTATAACAATTTCACACCAAGTCTAAGATCCAAACATAAAGTTGATATGAAAGACTTGAACATACTTCATATTATAACATCAATGAATGCAAATGGTTTAAACACATACAAAATTTAACAATTTCAATATATTGCAATCAATGCTTGTATAATCATGACATTAAATTATATAAAAAAGATTAAGTGTTACCTCTTGTGAAAATAAATTCACAAAAAAAGACCACGATCGGAACCACGAAAATAAACCTCGAACTCAACTTTTATTGTGTCGTCTGTGTGTTTTGTTTGGTGTATTTGGTGTTGTGAGTATTGAAGTAGTATTGGAGTAATGCAATATATGTTATTGAATCTAAAATGATTGGAGTGATATTTGATTCTTTCTCTGGAATGTGTTTTTTCTTCGTGTGTGTGTATATTTTTTTTTATGTTTGCTGATGGTATTTTTTTTCCGGTATTTGTCCGTGTAGTCCCCGTGTGCGTATGTAGTGTATGTGCAGAATATCTGTCCTCTCTTTCTTGTATGTTTCTGTGTGTGTTAATATAGGGGATGTGGGTGTAGTGTGTGCTGTGGGTCGTGTGTAGTGTGAGGTGAGAGGGAGGGCAGGTTGAGGAGAATGGGGTAAAGGGATAAGTGTATGGGTAGTTTAGGTTAATATTTTTTAATTAAATATAATTAAAATTATAATAATAATAAAAAATATTAGTCAACTATTTTGAATTAATAAAAATCAAATAGCTAGTCTAAAAATAAGAAACACTATCTTATTTATTAAATTTAAAACTAAGAAAAACATATATTTTTTTAAATGTTATTTTCTTTAAAACAAAACTTGCACTAATAATTCAACACTATGTTTTAGTTTTCAAATATTTTTAACTCAACTTTCTAAAATAAGATAGAATCAAAATATCTAATTTAGATTTATAATAAATAAAGAATGATATAAAATCTGATGTTCGGTCAAAACTTATGTGTCTACACTTTCCAATACAAATCTCCCTTACGATTCTTTTGTATTAATTTTATCATCCTCTTAGAGTTTTGTAGAGTCTTAGGTTCACTTGGCATAGAAAGATCGTGAGTAAATTATGTCAAAACATGAGTGAGTTATCAAGTATTCCACATGTGCTTAGTTGAATACTAAGGACCTGATAAAAAAGTCAATTGTCTTAAAACCCCACTCCCCTACCTCTTTTAATTCCCCCCACCCCCCAATATATATATTCACCTTTCGTTCTTCAACCCCCTCTCCTTAAAATGACAATATAAACAACAGTACAAGATCCAATCTCATAACCTGGTGGAGAAATGTACAAGCTACTTAAATGAATACAAGATACAAAATACCAAAAATAAATACATACTTATCTTGAATACAAAATACTTGCCAAAAGCTATAAACAAACATAAATGAGTCAAGCTAGGAAGCCATAAGCTCAACTGCTATCTCTAAGAATCTCCACAAAAAACTCGAATCAGTATTGTCGGCTGGTGCTCGGATCTGCATCAAAGAAATTGATGGAGAGTGTATCATGAGCACCAAAACAACAAAAACACAATAGGAAAACTGATCTTGGTAAGTAATTACATTTGAAAGCGAGGAAATAAGTGGTAAGTAGTGGTCAGTTAAATAGAATAGTAATTGAAAGACCAACCATCCATCTCACAAATCCATAAGGAAGGAAGCAGTAAAGTAAAACAATTATCTATAACCTAACTGACCCCAATAAGCCCATAAGGTGCAATCTTGCCCAATAAAAAGGTAAATAACCCAAACACACCCCCAAAAGCCCGACGAGTACACATAAGAGCTAATGATATCTCTAACTAAGACTAAGTGGAATCCAGACTAAAATGGCTAACTCCTTGACTTGAACTGCAGCAAAAGCACCCTAAACAACCCAAAAAGAACCATAATGTCAGTACTCAAACCCGACTAATAGATGTGTGCCCGTAATCATACCGTGGCTAGTAGAAATGTGCTAAGGCCTCAAATCGTGTCTAGTAGAAATGAGCCAGGTCCTCAAACCATGGCTAGTAGAAATGCACTAGGGCCTCGATCTGAAATTTTAGGCTTTTCATAATATAACATGCCAGTTAAATGACGTTCATGAACGCGGGCCCTATAGATGGGATTGCAGTGGTCAATTAGACCAGGTCAACTCTAACCCTTCTCTACGAACCAGGACTTTGTCTGTAAATGCAAAGGGTCTGGGCCTAACACTCTGCGAACGTGAAACAAAGCCAACGAATGTGGTGACCAATCTCGTGGGCTTCCGTGAACGCGACTTAATTCTGTGAAGGCGAAGAACAAAAGCTCTGATCAAACCCTGTGAATACAATGAAGTATGCTACCCCACAAAATTTGATATTTCGGACGTAACTGAGATGTTGAAACTTTCAATGGAGGTCGGCTCGACAAAAAGTGGGTCTCACACTCAAGCTCAATTTTAAGCCAAAATTCATAAGATAACTCAAAATGAGTCTGGAAGACTCGATACATGAACTAGAGGTCTTTTGGGACCAAACTCAATATTTCAGAGCTAACAAAACAAGCAAAATTGCATTCACATGCTGTTTACTTAAGGTTTTGACCGAAGTCAACTGTTCAAGTTTCAAGAGCTCCTTAACATGAAAACTCGCATAAAAATCAATTAAAAGATCAGGTGACCGAGTTGTCAGTCGCAACAAGTCATAAATAACTTGGGGTCGCTATAGGAAATCTCTATATGTCCAAAATAACGCAATATGATGAAAATGACCTACAAGGTCATTAAAAATATTATGCTTTCAAATTAGTATTTTGTTAAGGATATTTTAATTTTCTTATTCAAGAATTAACTAATTAACTATAGTATTTTCTTGATTTTTGAATATTTTTGTTTACTCTCTTTAAAATGGAAAAAATAAAATTTAAAAGAAAACCAATGGTCTTTTGTACTCGGCGAAGATTCCATCTTATCCATTTTCTAAAAAATTTCTTGGTTATTACTTACACTCTCACCATACATACACTCGGGTGACCGCACAGACCCCACACACAATCAAATTTTCTCTTCATACATCTGCAAGTACACTCCCCATGACCAGAGAGAGATCATACACAATCACATTTTTCTTCACTGACCTGAAAGAACTTCATTCACTATATCGAGCACTCTATCTTGTGCACTTGAGATAGAGGAAGAGTACGGTACATAACATACACTTTTGGTTCAACTCTCAAGGTCATCCTCTTCTCCACAATGTAAGTCCACCATAGTCATCAGAGCATTACCGCAGTCCATAGTCATCGCCCATTTCTTTTCAATCGAGCTCCACAACAAAAAAAACATAAATGCAGCAATATCCCATGATTCTCTATTACTAATAGCTTTAATTGACTATCTTTTCAGAATTTTAAGATTACACTCTAATTAAGTTGTATTAGAGTTTTGGTTCTTATGGAACACACTAAAAAAATTAAGTAATTTTCTTATTCATTAGATTAAGGAATAAAATGAAATTCTTTAAAAAATATTGGTTGCTTCAATGGTTTAACTAGGTTATCTAATTATAGACAAGAGACTTACCTTTGTAGCACTTGACTAACTTATTTTTAGTTTTATGTATTTTTTATAATTTTATATTTTATTATTTCACTCAAGATATCTGGAAATGTTATTTTCAATTTGTAATGTCACGCCCCAAACTCGAGGGGTGCAACTGGCTCCTAATGCCAAAACTCAGGCCCGAGCCGACCCTGCTGAACCATTTGCTACTAGCGCACGGCAGCCACACACAATCAAGAAAATAAACAAGTATATCTCGGCTTAAAACTAAGCCCTCGGCCGGCAAGGCCCCTGTCAACTGATCTATAAAAGAAACAGCTACTCCTACCAGATCATATAAATAAATAGCCAACTAGCACAGAAGTCCTGATTGGGCCGTCGAGGCCACCATGATATCTATACCAAAACTAAAAGCAGGTATATATCAATACAACACATCAAACAACTCACAAGCTTCAGCAAACCAACAACCTAGGCCAGTATGGCCATAACGTAGCTATACACCCCACACACTAGTCTGCAAGCCTCTAAGAGTAGTAAAGATTAGTGGTACAGGGCTCCAGCCTACCCATAAAGATATATACAACAAAAGGTAACAAGCCTCCTAATTCTGGTAGCTCCGGAGGAAAGGGGCTAGCCTACCGGATAAAATTCAATCCTACTGCTGAGGAGGTTTACTCGGTTGTCTTTTAGGACCTGCATGCATGAATGCAGCGCCCCCAAGGCAATGGGGCGTCAGTACAAAATAATGTAAAGAATATAAAGGCTATAGACTATGAGGAGGTATCCTGAAATACTGGAATAATCTGATAAATAAATCAAGGATAAGAAAAGTGTACTGAATGCTCCTAAATCTAAACTTATCAAAAATAATAAAACAATAACCTAACCAAGCCCCCATAAGCTCGGCAAGTACAAACTACACACAAGACCACCTACCCAGGCCCCCATAAGCCCGGAAGGTGCCAATCAGCCTATATACCCCTATCGATAGTCCCCTAGCCCCGTAGGCAGTCACATAGCCCTCTTAAGCATTAATATAGCCCTGTAGGCAGCACATAGCTCTCTTAGGCATCAATATAACTTATAGACAACTCATAGCCCTCTTAGGCAACAACATGTCCCTGTAGGAAGCACATAGCCTTCTTAGGCGTCAATATAGCCCTGTAGGCAACTCATAGCCCTTCTAGGCATCAATATAGCCCCGTAGGCAACTCATAGCCCTTTTAGGCATCCATATAGCCCTGTAGGTAGAACATAGCCCTTTTAGGCATAGATCACATTGCTGCAGCTAACCAAAATTGCCCCAAGGGCAACAATAACAATCCAATCGCTAAAAAGCGAGCAATTTAGTTATAAGCAACCTATACAAATAGCCTCTAAGTCTTGTCCAACATAGGGACTCTACTAACTCAATAAGAATCCTGACAAGGGAGGATTATATCAACTCGAGCAGCCAACAATCAACAATAATGGCTACAAGTGTAACAAGGATAACAACCCAATTACATTGCTCCTAAGCTTTAAGGAAACATGCCGTAAGTAGGGAATAACCTTAACATACCTTTCCAATGAATGCTTGAAAGACCGTAGTTCCTTCACGAAAGTTGTTCCTTATGTCCTAAGCTTCACAAACACTATATATACGCCAGCTGGTACGCACCTATAAACAGTTCATAATTAATCTTAAATCGGCAGATTTTCCATATTGCCCCAACTTGTTGAAACGTCCGTAGAAATTCATAAAAACAACCATAAAAGGGTCCCGAGATGATTACCTTAGTTAAGCAAGTGTAAACCTTGAAGAAACACCAATAACTACAAATTTATATCTTCAAAAACCAGCTCCAAACGCAGCTAGTAGAAGGGAAACACGATTGCCACGTGTAGGATAACGTTCCTAGGCACGGGGGCAATGTTTAATGGTAGAAATCGTTAAAAACTAACCTTCATCATGCTAGAACTCCATATGAACCCTCTCTTAAGCTTTCTCTCTAGTTTCGAACTGAAATGACATATTTTCATGGCTTAAAATGGTAAATAAGCCGACATACCATATTTTTGACCTGACCCGGATCCGACCCGGATTCTGCCCCGGCAGACCCTATTAAAATCCTCGTAACTTTTTACTCTGATGTTGGTTTGATACGGGGTTTTGTGCGTTGCAAACTAGACTCATAGGCCTTCGATTTAATGGGTGATAGGACTTCTAACCTTTTATATATTGGGAGAAAACATCCAAGAAATTTGACCCAAATTTTAGAGAAATCTTTAAAAAGGAACTTACGATAACTTTCGCCAACTTTTATTTTGGCACTTACTTAACTTCAAAATTTGAGATACAACCCTTGAACACTTAAAATATGACATACCACATCATTTTTAATTTATTACTCACCCTCCTTGTCTTTCCACGAAGATACGAGTTAATTTAGACGTTTTTGAAAAGTTGGGGTGTTACATCCTTCCCCCTATAGAAACATTCGTCCTCGAATGAAAAAAAAAATCCGAGTCATGCGGTTAAGTTCTTAGGAGTTTCCAAAATTTAGGCAGAGTATCCTTTGGCATTGTCACTATCCAGGAACCTAAAATGCAAAAAGTCTAACCTAGGCGTCTCACATGATGACATAAATTGCTAAGCACTATAGCTCCGCAATAACAGTTCGAGCAAATATACAATGACAACAACAATAATAATAAGTAACAATATACAAAAAAAATCAGATAGGTATCTTACCTCACTGCACCAATATAAACTGATATGCCATCACCTTGGGGTATGAAACAAGTGAGGATATTTGGACCTCATGCCATCCTCAGCTTCCCAGGTCACTTCTTCTCTATTCTTATTTCTCCACAATACTTTAACCGAAGCCACCTCTTTGGTCCTCAATTTACGGACCTGCCGATCTAATATGGCAACTGGAGTTTCCTCGTAGGACAATTCCTCTGTGATCTAAACATCCTCAACTGGGACAACCCGAGAAGGGTCTCCTACGCACTTCCATAGCATAGATACATGGAAAACTGGATGAACAGATTCTAGCCCCGAAGGCAATTCTAACTCATAAGCCACTCGTCCTACCCTCTGAAGGATTCGGTATGGCCCAATGAATCTTGGACTAGGCTTATCTTTTTTGCCAAATCTCATAACCCCCTTCATAGGCGAGACTTTTAAGAATACCCAGTCATTGACACATAACTCTAAGTCCCTTCATCGCACATCTGAGTATGACTTCTGTCGGCTTTGAGCTGTTAGCAACCACTCCCGTATGAGCTTGACCTGCTCCACTGTCTACTGTACTAAGTCGGGTCCAATCAGCCCTGACTCACCTCCCTCTAACCATCCAATGGGGGATCTACATTTTCGCCCATACAAAGCCTCATAAGGTGCAATCCCAATACTCGAATGATAACTATTTAATGTATGCGAACTGTATAAGAGGTAAGTGGTCATCCTACTCCCCTTGAAGTCTAGTGCACACGCCCGTAGCATATCCTCGAGTGTCAAAATTGTGCGCTCAACCTGGCCATCTGTCTGAGGGAGAAAGGCTGTACTAAGATTAACCTGTGTCCCTAGTCCTTTCTGGAAGAACTTCTAGAAGTTGGTGGTGGATTGTGCTCCTCTATCGAAGATAATAGATACTGGGACACCGTGTAACCTAAAAATCTCCCTAATATAAAGCCCTGCATAGTGTTCGTCCATAAAGTAGCCCTGACTGGTAAGAAGTGGACTAATTTTGTTAGTTTATCAACAATTACCCAAATATAGTCAAACTTGCGACGCGATTGAGGTAACCCTGTAATAAAATCCATATTAATTGTTTCCCACTTCCACAAAGGAATGGTTATCTCTTGAACTAGCTCAGCGGGCTTTTTGGTGCTCAACCTTCACTTATTGGCAGTTAGGACACTGTGCCACAAACTCAGCAACGTCCTTCTTCATCCTGTGCCACCAATAGATCTCCTTAATATCATGGTACATCTTCGTCGAACCAGGGTGAATAGAATAACGGGAATGATGTGCCTCTTCCATAATCTGATGCGGAAGCCCTGTAACATTCGGAACACACAATCGACCACTATATCTAAGGACTCTATCTCCTGCTATATCAAATGCTAAAGTCTGTTGATTCTGAGCCTTGGCTCTGAGCTGCTCTAAGCTAGGATCCTCTTGTTGCCGTGACTTTACTTCTACAACTAGAGATGATACGACTGTGTCCTGAATTGTTATCCCACTATCTTCTGCCTCTAACAATCTGACTCCCAAGCTAGCTAATTGATGAAGCTCTCGTGCTAGCTCACGCTTCTCAACACCTAAATATGATAAACTACCCATAGATCTTGGACTGAGGGTATCAACTACCACATTCGCCTTTCCTGGATGATATAAAATGTCCACGTCGTAGTCTCTCTATAACTAAAGCCATCAACATTGTCGCAGATTTAACTCTTTTTGTATAAAGATATATTGAAGGATTTTATGATCTGTGAATATGTCAACATGAACGCTATACAAATAGTGTCTCCAGATCTTTAGCGCATGCACAACTGAAGCCAACTCTAAATCGTGGGTCAGATAGTTCTTCTCATGCTTTCTCAATTGCCTTGAAGCATATGTGATAACCTTACCATGTTGCATTAGAACACATCCCAACCCAACACCAGAAACATCACAATACAACACATTGCCTTCTGAACCGTCTGGCAATGCAAGAACTGGTGTTGATGTCAACCTGTCCTTCAGCTCCTGGAAACTATGCTCGCAAGCCTCAGTCCACTGAAACTTAGCTGCTTTTTGAGTTAGCTTTGTTAATGGGGCTGAAATTGAAGAAAACCCCTCTACAAACCTTCTGTATTACCCAGCTAACCCTAAGAAACTACGAACCTCAGTCGGAGTCATGGGTCTGGGCTAAGTCTTTACAACCTCAATCTTTTGTGTATCAAACGCAATGCCTACATCTGATATAATATGGCTTAAGAAAGCTACAGAGTCCAACCAGAACTCACACTTAGAAAACCTTGCATAAAGTTCTCGGTCTCGAAGAACCTAAAGGACTTCTCGCAGATGATTTGCATGCTCATCTTTTGAATGTGAATACACCAAAATATCATCAATAAATACAATCACAAACAAGTCTAGATACGGCCTGAATATACTATTCATCAGGTCCATGAACACTGCTGGGGCATTAGTTAATCCAGAAGACATTATCAAGAACTCAAAGTGTCCATATCTAGTTCTAAAAGCTGTCTTTGGAACGTCTTTCTCCCGAACTCGTATCTGGTGGTACCCTAATCTTAAATCAATCTTTGAGAAACACTTAGCACCTTGTAACTAATCAAACAAGTCATCTATCCTTGGAAGGGGTTACTTATTCTTTATAGTTGCCTTATTCAGCTGTCGGTAATTGATACACATTCTTAGTGAGCCATCTAACTTCCTTACGAACAACATTGGTGCACCCCATGGGGAAGCACTGGGCCTAATAAAGACTTTATCCAGCAAGTCTTTTAGCTGATCCTTCAACTCCTTTAGCTCAGCAGGAGCCATTCTATAATGAGGGATAAATATGGGTTGTGTACTTGGTAGCATATCGATAGAAAAATCAATTTCTCATTCTGGAGGGATACCAGGGAGTTTATCAAGAAATACATCTAGAAACTCATTAACTACTAGAATAGACTGAAGAGTCGGTGGTTCTGCATTATATCATGAACGTGAACAAGGTGATAAATACAACCCTTGGTAATCATCCTCCTCGCCTTAAGATAGGAAATAAACCTACCTTTTGGCGTTGCTGTATTGCCTTTCCATTCCCAAATTGCCTCTCCTGGAAAGTGGAATCTAACAATCTTTGTTTGACACTCAACATTAGCATAACAAGACGCTAACCAGTCCATACCCATAATGAAGTCGAAATCGACCAACTCTAACTCTACGAGATCTACAGAGGTCTGACGGTTGATAATTTCTACCGTGCAACCTCGATAGACTCTTCTGGCAACAATAGACTCACCAATTGGTGTAGATACAATGAAGGGTCGATCTAATGACTCTGCTACTATACATAACCTCCCCGCAATAAATGGAGTAATATAAGATAGAGTAGATCCAGGATCTATCAAAGCATAAACACAATGGGAGCAAACAATCAATGTACTTGTCACAACATCTGGTGATGACTCTGAGTCCAGTCAGCCGATTAATGAATATGTATGGTTCTATCCATTACCAAAACTAGATTCTCCCTCTATGCTTCCGCCTCTACCTCTACATCCTGAAGTCTGGGGTCCACGCCCTGTAGACTGTGCTGATGAGGAAGAACTTACTACTGACCTGGCCGACTGAACTATACCACCCTGACCTATGGTAGGGCAGTTTCTCCACCTATGCCCCTCATGTCCATAAGAATAACAACATGTGGAACCCTGTCTGCACCTCCCGAAATGCATCCTACCGCAAGTAGCACAACGCTATGGAGCAGTCCTAGTGTGGCTTGAACCCCTCTGCTGCTATGAACCTGATGCACGTGAACCCTCACCTGGGCCTGACTGTTCCTGACAATCAAATCTACTACCCTGGAACAGATGTGATGGAGGTCTAGGTGGCCTAATAGAATATCGGGGTCTAGGACCACCCTGAAAATCTCCCTGCGAACCAGCGGGCCTAGCCCTCTTCTGTCTCGCTCTCTCGACCCTCTCACTCATATACTGTAAATGTCGGCGTTCCTCTATGCCTTGTGAAAATGCCTGAATTCGCGAGATATCCATATTATCATTTAGTGCATTAGTAGAACAAGCATCGATATAGTCTGAGTCAAGCCCTCCTACAAATGTACGCACCCTATCATGCATTGTATCAACAAATGCTGGTGCATATCTAGCCAATGAATCAAATCTCTGCCCGTACTCTCTAACATTCATGCTTCCCTGTCGGAGGTTCAGAAACTGGTCCACCCGGCCATCCCTAATCTCTCGAGGCAAATAGTGATCTATGAAAGCTTCTGTAAAGCTATCCCAAGTGGGTAGGGATGCATCTTTTCCCCTAGAACTCTCCCAACTCTCGTACCACAATACTGCAACATCGCGCAATCGAAATGCTGCTAACTCAACTGACTCAGTCGCTGAGGCATGCATAACTCTAAAGATCCTATGAAGCTGATTAATAAAATGTTGAGGGTCTTCTCTGTGATTTGTCCCTATAAACTGTGGAGGATACGGTGTTGTTCTAATACCAAGTTTGTCACTCTCCAAACTGGAGGGGCACAACTGGCTCCTAATGCCAAAACTCAAGCCCGAGCTGACCTTGCTGAATCATTTGTGTAACACTCCGGAAATCTAACGACCTAAGCTAGAGCCTAAATGATGACTAATGACTTAATGAGAGTAGAAATGATGTTTCAAGACCTAATTTAATGTAACTAAATTGGTAAGAAAATGTTAGTGCATAAACATCAAGGAACGACCATGACGTCCGGAAACTAGTACATTGAACTAGTGAGGTGCTAGGTCTTATGAATTGACTTTAGAGTGTCGTAGGTGGACTAAAGTTTGAATAAAAGGGTTTAAAAGGAAATATTTCATGTTTAGGGTCCAAACGTACGGGTACGACTCCCCAAGGGGTCCTTGATGAGGACCAAAACTTGGAACACAAAAAAAAGTAGAAGTTGTCCAAAACAGGTTGGACTCACGAGGGGAAAACCACGAGGCGTAGATGACTCACTCCCCATGGAAGGGATTCATCAGTCCACACTTAGAATCCTCCAAGTGGACTCCAAATCAACCCCATCAGTCCCAAACCACGAGCATGCAGTACGGTCCGTAGACCGACTCACTCTCCTTGGAAAGGTCTAGTGAGTTGAGACTTAGTCTCCTCACCAAGAACCTTGTCTGCACCCTCTCAGTAACAAACCATGAGTGGCCAGAATGGCCCGTGGTTCAACACATGCCCCATGGGCGGGGACTCGTGGATGGCACTCGAGCTCACTGCCTCCACACGGTTTAAGTGGGGTTAGTTTAGTAATTTACTAATTAATTGCTTAAGGGTTAAAAATGGTCATAAATAGTTATATTAGGTACTTTAGGGTATTATTAAGTAATAACCAAGTCTTCCACCTTATAACTCCAAATCATAAAATCAAAACCCACTTCTCTCTAAAATCTCTCTTTAAAGACTCTAGAAGAAGAAGATTTCATTGGAGCTAGGGTTTCAAGATTTCTTCCAAAATTGCCTGGAGTTTCTCCATTGATTCTCAAGGAATCAACTAAGGTATGGTTGCTTTTCACTCTTGGGATCTTTTCCCCAAGAGGCCCTCTCAAAAATAAGATTTTAAGGTTCCCCAAAATTCTAGGTTTCCTCTCAATTTCGTGGGTCACTTTACTAATGTGTTTTAATTGAATTATAATGATTAATTATGGTTGTATATGATGATTTGTGGATGAATTAATGTCATGTTGATTGTTTTTGAACAAATCCCCACAAGACCCATGATTTCCCCTTCTTTCTCACTTTAAACCCTAGTATGACTTTAATGATGAATGAATGATGATAATCTAATATGTAATTGTGGAATTCATTATTGGATTATTATGTTGCTCTATATTATGAATGATTACCAATGAATTAGGGTTGAATCTTGATGTGATTCTTGAAGGCTATGAATGAAGGTTGTGAAAGTGATGAATGTTCATTTATTGAATTGTTGATCCACTTATGGTGGAGGTGCTACTTGATTATGAATTGTAGTGATTGAGTTATGTTTCATCTTCCCTACAGCCCAAGTGTTGACAAGTATGCTATGATACGAACATGAATGTTAAGTGATGATTATGGTAGTGTTGGTATGATGAATAAAAGGTAAATTTCATGAACACTATATGACTATGTTATCAATGAACCTTATTATATGTTGATGGTTCTACAATGAAATATTATTCTCATCTTAGAACTTATGAGCTACACGAGAATGATGGGTTGAATCCCAAATGTATTCCTTATTGAATTAATGTGTAAGTAAAGGTCTAATATTACTTAAAAAGGGAATTGTGCTTAGCACTGAGTGAACATGAATATGAGATGGAAGCTTCTACGTTTAGCAAGTCCGGCTTCCCATATGGGTTCCTTTTCTGTTTAGCAAGTTCGGGTTCCCAAAATATATATGTTGTCTCATGAGATTGAAACCTTCTACGTTTAGCAAAGTCCGGGTATCTAGTAGCAATCTCCTTGTTCCTTAACTATGTTTGCCCACATAGGTATTAGCTAGTGGATCCACCTAGATGCTATTATGTTAGTTCTACCTTGGCAAGTGGAACATTCTCTTTTCGGTGTGGGAGTAGAACACCTGATTCCATGAAGCTCACATGGTCTATGTCGGTTATTGCTAATATCCTTATGTTTTAAGAAGATGATCTAATGTATGAATAAAACTTATGTAAATGACTTATGAACTATAACTAGGACTACTTGAGGAATACTACTTAGTATAGGTGAGGGTATGTGACTTTACCTATGCATTGCACAAGTGGGTTCTTTGAGGAGTTCTTGTGTGAGTCCTTCATATATGGTAAGGTATGAACTATGTTAAGGTTGGTTTCACCTATTATGATGCTTATTATGTATGTGACTATACTTGTGCCTTCTTGATAGCTTTACTTAGTATATATGGGGGTATGAGACTTCATATGTACATTGCACAAGTGAAGTTGAAAGGGGGTCATGGGTGGTATATTATGATGGTGTAATGTAAATGGAAATCAAATATGTAAGGTATAGGTTATGGATTTTTGTTATGATCATGAGTGTCTTTTACCTTGTAATGTGGATTGGCTAAATGTCCCTTGAATATGCATTATGGCTTCTTACTTAAAATAGCATGTTTTCAACTAAAGGTCCCTTTTTTCATGATTTAAATGGTTTTAATTGCATGGCTTCCATACTTAGTACAATTGATTGTGCTAACCCATATTTCTTCCTTTTTCTACTAAGTGTAGGTTCCGGGAAGTGATTGTGCTACTAAGAGACTCAAGCTTGGATTTATACTTTCTCTAAGACTTTTTGGTATGTCCTCAAGTTCCGGGGACACACACACTATGACACTTATGTTCCTTATATTGTAATAGACTATTAGACTTCCTATGTACTTGTCATTTTGAGACAATTCTATTGTAAAGGGCTATGGTCCCTATTCTAGATTCTTATGTGTGCTTATATGGTTTCATGAAGATGATGATATCTAGACATTCTACTTTCTATTTTCTAATTATGAAACACTTTTACATTGATGTTGAAAAGTTTTTAATTTCCGCATTATTCAATGTCTATATGCAATGACGAATATGCTAAGGGCTTGTATAAGACCCCTTCGGGGTCAAGTACACTGTGTTACGCCTAGGGGATTGCTCTCGAGGCGTGGCAATTTGGTACTAGCGTATGATAGCTACACGCAATCAAGAAAACAAACAAGTATATCTCGGCTTAAAACTAAGTCCTCTGCCGGCAAGGCCCTTGTCAACTGATCTATAAAAGAAACAGCTACTCCTAGCAGATCATATAAATAAATAGCCAACTAGTACAAAAGTCCTGATTGGGCCGTCGAGGCCACCATGATACCTATACCAAAACTAAAAGCAGGTATATATCAATACAATACATCAAACAACTCACAAGCTTCACTAAACAAACAACATAGGCCAGTAAGGCTATAACGTAGCTATACACCCCACACACTAGTCTGCAAACCTCTAAGAGTAGTAAAGATTAGCGGGACAGGGCCCCAGCCTACCCATAAAGATATATAAAAGAAAAGGTAACAAACCTCCCAACTTTGGCAGCTCCGGAGGAAAGGGGATACCCAACCGGATAAAAGTCAATCCTGCTGCTGAGGAGGTCTACTCGGTCGTCTTTCAGGACCTGCATGCATGAATGCAGCGCCTCCAAGGCAATGGGGCGTCAGTATAAAATAATGTAAAGAATATAAAGGCAATAGACTATGAGGAGGTAACCTGAAATACTGGAATAATCTGATAAATAAATCAAGGATAAGATAAGTGTACTGACCTGCTCCTAAATCTAAACTTATCAAAAATAATAAAACAACAACCTAACCAAGCCCCCATAAGCTAGGAAGGTACAAACAACACACAAGACCACCTACTCAGGCCCCCATAAGCCCGGAAGGTGCCAATCAGCCTATATATCCCTATCGGTAGTCCCTTAGCCCCGTAGGCAGTCACATATCCCTCTTAGGCATTAATATAGCCCTGTAGGCAGCACATAGCTCTCTTAGGCATCAACATAGCTTATAGACAACTCATAGCCCTCTTAGGCAACAACATGGCCCTGTAGGAAGCACATAGCCTTCTTAGGCGTCAATATAGCCCTGTAGACAACTCATAGCCCTTCTAGGCGTCAATATAACCCCGTAGGAAACTCATAGCCCTTTTAGGCATCCATATAGCCCTGTAGGCAGAACATAGCCCTTCTAGGCATAGATCACATTGCTGTAGCTAACCACAATTTCCCCAAGGGCAACAATAACAATCCAATCGCTAAAAGCGAGAAATTTAGTTATAAGCAACCTATACAAATAGCCTCTAAGTCGTGTCCAACATAGGGACTCTACTAACTGAATAAGAATCCCGACAAAGGAGGATTATATCAACTCGAGCAGCCAACAATCAATAATAATGGCTACAAGTGTAACAAGGATAACAACCCAATTACATTGCTCCTAAGCTTTAAGGAAACATGCCATAAGTAGGGAATAGCCTTAACATACCTTTGCAATGAACACTCGAAAGATCGTAGTTTCTTCACGAAAGTTGTTCCTTATGTCCTAAGCTTCGCAAACACTATATATACACAGCTGGTACGTACCTATAAACAATTCATAATTAATCTTAAATTGGCAGATTTGCCATATTGCCCCAACTTGTCAAAACGTCTGTAGAAATTCATAAAAACAACCATAAAAGGGTCCCGAGATGATTACCTTAGTTAACCAAGTGTAAACCTTGAAGAAATACCAATAACTACAAATTTATATCTTCAAAAACCAGCTCCAAACGCAGCTAATAGAAGGGGAAAATGATTGCCACATGTAGGGATTACGTTTCTAGGCACGGGGGAAATGTTTAATGGTAGGAATCGTTAAAAACTAGCCTTCATCATGCTAGAACTCCATAGGAACCCTCTCTTAAGCTTTCTCTCTGGTTTGGAACTGAAATGAAATATTTTCATGGCTTAAAACGTTAAATAAACCGCCATAACATATTTTTGACCCGACCCGGATTCTGCCCCGGCAGTCCCTAGTAAAACCCTCATAACTTTTTACTCTGATGTCGATTTGATACAGGGTTTTGTGGATTAAAAACTAGAATCACAGGCTTTCGATTTAATGGGTGATAGGCCTTCTAACTCTTTATATATTGGAAGAAAACATCCAAGACATTTGACCCAAATTTTAGAGAAATCTTTAAAAAGGAACTTACGATAACT
>JAJOOR010010449.1:0-30304 GCA_036250505.1 Solanum acaule | reverse complement strand
ATATATATATATATATATATATCATCTTTGTGGGGGGATTATGTCATGTGTGAACCTATATGAGGTAGACACTAATAAGGTTGACCAAAATATAGTGATACCAAAATTAACACTTTTTTGGTTTGTTGGATGATTTTCCCTTTATAAAATAACAAGAAAACATAGTGGAATTAACCTTGTGGAGTCCAGAAGGAAGACAATCCAGGAATCCCAAAGGCCACAATTAAAAAATTGGTATGTAGAAGGTGTAATTAAGTAAATAATTTTTTTTATCAATTTAGTTTTTTTAGACGAAATATTATTCAAAATCATATCTAAAAAAATGAATTTTAATGTGTTGGACTCATAAGAAAGAATCAAGCCAGTATGCGAGGAAAGAGTGTTGATAACAAACAATTAAATTAATAAAAATGTGTTTTTAATTTTTTTTTTTTTAAGATGAGCTCATTACACCATTCAAAATATAGTATTATGAGTTAAAAATATTTTAGTGGTTGAAAATATTATACTAATATGCTTATGGAACAAAGATTCTTTTGATTTGAAAATATTATTTATTAGGAGACTGCTGACTCATATTATATATTGTAAATTAAAGGTCATATTTAAATATATTTAAATACAAATTTCAAAGTGAAAAGCATATTAGAGAATATATAAGTCAAATAAAAAGGAAAAAAAAAATGAATGTAAGAAGTCAAATAAGATGATGGGGCTTCATGACAATGAAAGCAATAATTATTGGGAAGAAAAAGAGAGGTTTCTTTATGAAAAAATAAAAAAGTTTGAGTTTCCACTAAGGAAACTTTGCATTGGATTATCTGTTTTGGTTGTTGTGTTTTGCAATGTTGGGCTAACTTTTATGTTATATTATTCACGTTTTAGTTATTTTGTTTTGATGATCTAGAACAATAATAAAGTAGATACACAAGAAAGTTTTAATATATATATATTATCATTTATTTTATCTAAAAACAAAACAAACGTCAATTCTAAAAGAATAATTAAGCTTTTTGCTAATTAATAATTAGATACCAAAAAAATAAAATAATAACTCGTTGAAGAAAATTAAAGGAGCTAAAGTTATTTAATAAGACTCATTTGACCTTTCAAGGTTATGTAATTCCATTAATGTGCTAGCCAATATAAAGTCCAAGTCTTAGTATTAAGTTAAAATTATGGCTTGGACACCCCACAATTTATATAATTTTTACATTACTAACATAAATTTGGCATGTTATTATATACTATTATTTACTACATTTAATATAGATAATTAGTTGTATTTATTAAGTAAATTCATCTATAATTATTTATTAAAATAATGTAAATTGCATTTAAATGTGTGACCTAATAATTAGTAATAAAATGAGTTTGTTGAGCGCATTATGAGGTCTGAAGGTCAAATTTCAGTGAAGACAGTGTGCACTAAATGATCCGAGAGAATCAGACAAGTTTCAAATGCCTTTGTATCGATTTAGAAATTATAGATTTTTATGGTGCAACCTTTAACGTGATTGTGGTACCCAATGACTCAACATGGACTTCTTCCTGTTTTTGCTAGATTTAGCAGATAACATATGAAATTAAATTTAGTTGTGTACAAACAAACTAATAATATAATATTATATAAGAAAAATAGTAATGTGAATATATAATTCTTACTGTAAAGATGCATAAATCTAGAATTCTTTAAAATTTTATGTAAATGTCCTTTAGCAATATATAAAATCACAAATCTAGAGATGCATTATTGATTCATCATATGAATAATAGACGGCACCAAAGTATGTCACACACCATCACATAAAATCAAAAACAAAAACAAACACAAAAAGTTGCATGAATATTCACTTTTTTTGTTTGTTTGTTATGTTTTGAATATTCAAATGGCTTAAGGGTGTGTTTGGTACGAATGAAAATATTAATGTCAGCATGAGCCTTGTAAGGCACATGTCAGCGTGCGCCTTCCAACCAACGATTTAATGGAATCCATCCTTCCATTCAAATGTTGCCCTTCTGGTTTGATCCTCAATTTTTGTTGCCCTTTTAGAAATTTGGCTCAATTATTGTTGTTCTTTTTGCTCTTGACGTGAAAATAAGGTGTGTTGGTGGTCTTGGAGGACACAATTTGTACAAAATATCACTGTGTAACTTGTTTTCCCGATCATTAGAAAAGTTTGTTTTTTTTCATTTTTAAAAAATATTTTCAAAGAATTTTAACTAATTGAACATGAAAAAATCGTAAAACATTTCATACCAAACACACCCAAATGGAAAGTAATAAAAAAAAACTAAAGTTGAGTCGTTCTTTCAAGTGGTATTCTTCACGCCGCATATATACTTGTGCTACTTGCTATATGACCCTCCTTAATTAAATATAATGAAATTTAGTATCATAATGGTCTATATAAACCCAAACATTGTTTACATTTCATGCAATTAATTACCTTATTAAGCTCTAATTAACAAAAGGTTAATTTTCTCCTAATCCTTTCTTCAAAAAACAATGGCTAGTTCAATTAGGTTTTGGTTATGCTTCATTCTTATCTTGCTTTCATGTCCTTGCTTCGAAAGCCGTCCACTTGAGCCATTTACATCGAAGAGAAAGGAGACTACGATGATGGAAACTGCCCGAGAAATTATACGGGAGAGAATGAGTCATGCAATCAAGTATGACGTGAAACGACTAAGTCCTCGTGGACCTAACCCTAAACATCACTAGGGTGGATTTATAAACTTTAATTCCAAAGGATCAAGGCAGAGACGAAAATAAGATTTGAATTAAGCATTAATTAATTAAGTATGATGGGTTAAGTCCCAAGAGGACCTAACCCTAAACATCACTAGGGTATCTTATAAGATCTTTAATCCCAAAGGATCGTTGGAGATACGAATCTAAGATTATAAAATTCATGAATCCATATATATAAATGCGATTTTACTATAATTTTGTCTTTAGTTTATTTTATATATATAAAAATATATAATTCGAATCAAAAGGGATAAGGAGGATTGAAATCTAGTAATGTGGCCTCCAGCCATCGTGAATTGAGCATATTGTAATTTTAAATATATGTAATGACCAAGTTATTGTTATAATGTTAGTTCTTGATGTGATTGAGAAGTAAGTTATTAGTTTCATATCATATAATTCTTAATTAAAAGTTATAACTTTTTTCTCGTAAAATTTTGTTCACACACAATCAATAATAATTTATGTATATGTACAAATTAAAGCTACGGAAATGGTAGCAAATGGTTTCATAAACGAGCAAATGCACTAAATCGAGCTCTGATATCATATTGTTACGCTAAATAATTTGAGAAATACTCTCATATAATATGTTATTATTTTTCTTATACATACTTTGCACATTTTTCTTCAAATCATGACCTAATATCGTTGAGTCCGGAGCCTAAAGGGCAAAAGAATTTGACAAAAATTCCAAAATGGCACATCAATTTTTTTTTTAACCAAAGGGGCAAAATCACTAGTGGGGTAGCGATTTTGTTTTGATGTCGTTACTCTGTTAAACAATCAAAATAGCTGACCTACCAGCGATTTTGTCCGAACTTTTTTTCCATTTTTTAAAAGAACATCGCTGCCCATGCAACATTTTTGAGGAATTTAAAAAAAAAAAAAATCGCTGCTATGTTACTCCGTTAAACAATCAAAATAGCTGACCTACCAACGATTTTGTCCAAACTTTTTTTCCATTTTTTAAAAGAACATCGCTGCCCGTGCAACATTTTTGAGGAATTTTTTTTTAAAAAAAAAAGTCGCTGCTATAGCAAATTTTTTATATAAAAAAATATTTTAAAAATTAAAATTATATTGAAAATCGCTCCACATGTAGTGATTTTAGTAAAAAAATAATAATTTAAACATGGCTGCCTTGGCAGCGATTTTGGTTGTTTAACGAAGTAACGGCATCAAAACAAAATCGCTATCCCACCAGCAATTTTGCCCCTTTGGTTAAAACAAAATTTGATGTGCCATTTTGGAATTTTTGTTAATATTTTTTACCCTTTAGGTTCCAGACTCTAATATCGTTAAGAGTATTTTACCCGTTACAACTAACTTTTTTTCTCTCATCTATGTGTGTTCCCACACACCCAACAATAGTTTCATGTTGATAGATGTATATAAACTACTCCTTCCGTCTGTTTTTCAATATTCAATATGCCTAATTTTTTAAATTTAATTAAATTCAATCAATACAGTATTTTAAATTTTAAATTATATGTTTAAAATGTATTACAAGTTACAATTTTTTTTATGTTAATATGATTAAAAGTAAATATATTTTAAAAATATTAGTCAAATTAATAAAAATTAACTCTTAAAAAATAAAATATAACAACTAATTTGACACACGAAAATATTTATTTGTTCATATCATTAATTAATATAGAGATCATGTGGAATGAAAATTGGCGTGCACACTAAGAGTGACCAAAATATATTATTTGGTTGGTAATTGCATCATTTTCCCTTTAAGAAAATAACGTTTATTTATTTATTAAAATATGGTGGAATATTGTGGAGTCCAGAAGGAATAAGGTAATCTTTAAAGTACTAAAATTATTTGCATCATCATTGCTTCTTGAGTCGAGGATATATTGAAAACACTTTTTTAATATTGTTTACTTGTGAAAATATATTATTAGATATATGTTATTGTTATTAAGAGACATAAAGTTATCATTGAAGTTGTCTCGAATTATCAAAAGGACATCTTAACATTGCGGGCGTTCAATTACCCCACAAAAGTATTAAGTACCTTGTAAATAGACTATTTTGACTCATTTCTCTCAATGTTTTGTGAACACACAAATGATGCGCGTGAATATAACAATTTGCTTCCCAAAACCAATTAAAAAGCGCCACATTTAAGTTAATTTCTCTGTTAAATTAAATTATTAAATACACCTTCTTTCCTAAATTTTTGAGATTATTTTCATGTCCGCTATATATCAAATTCATCTGTAAATTGCAACTTCATCCGAAAAAGTCAAACACAAAAGGTTGGTGAAATAGTAATTGGATATATTGATCCTAACCAATCTTTATTTTTCTAATGGTGGATGGATCTATCAACTTCCACCGTCACCAGAGCTCAAAGAGGGTGAGCATCACACACATCTTCATAGATGTTAAAATGGGTCAAAATGATTTATTTATAAATATACTTAATACTTTTGTAAGGTAATAAATATCTCCAAAGTTAAGATGTCTTTTTGAAAATTCAAGACAATTTCAGTGGTGAATTTATGTCTTTTCTCTTGTATCATGTCATATATTAAATTAGCGTAAGTTGAATTTTTAACCCATCGATTGATGATGGAGATGTTCAATCACTTGATCAAGTCTCATCACTGGTTAACTTTAAATTTTTTTATTTTATTTTTAGTTTAAAAGTAAATTAAGAGTCATACGATATTATGATATAGGAGTATATGTTTAACTTCACAAGTTATTCTTATCGGATGATCATGATACTTTTTAAAAATTGAAATTATTGATTAATGGAAGAATAATATCACCACCATGTTTGTTTAATAAAATATCAAAGTGGATACTTTACTCATTCGGTACTAGAAATAATTACAAAAAGTTCTTTGATACTTTTGAATTTTTGTTTCTCAACATATTCCACTATAAAGATAATTGGTGATCACTTCTTATTCTATTGTGTGTCAATAATTTCATTTTTTTTGTATGAATTATTTCCTCAATAAAAAAAAATTATGTATTAGTAGAAGAAGATGTTTTTTTGGAAGGAAAAATATTATTTATTCCTTACTAATTTACATTGAATTTTACCTGTTTCATACTACTCGAATAAAAAAGTAAGCTAATAATACTTTAAACTAGTGAAAGTTTCTTTTGCTAAGCCCATAAAAAGACACTTTAATTTTTATGGTTACAATATTCATTTGCATATGAACTAGTAATATTCTATTTCAATTAATTATACATTCTTAAAAAAGAATTAAGTATGTACTAGTTAGAAGTTAATGCTGGATAGTATATAAGGTTAATAAGGAAGGGGCACCACGAGAATGAAAGCAATAATTAATGGGAAGAAAAGGTTGGTTTCTTTATAGAAAAAATATATTATCTTAGCTTATTGATTATGGATCAGTTCGATTATCGGTTTAACCGTTAAAATTTAACATATAAAAAAAATCATTGAAGATCACTTTGAAACAAAATGACAATTAGGGTATGCTCAAACCTTACACACCGCCTAGGTTTTAATCCATGTAAAGTAACATATTTTTTCTTAATTTACTATCTAAAATTTGGACACTCTTCGTGAAATTTTTGCACTTTGAAACAAAATGATAATTAAGGTATGCTCAAACCTTACACACCGCCTAGGTTTTAATTCATGTAAAGTAACATATTTTTTCTTAATTTACTATCTAAAATTTGAACACTCTTCATGAAATTTCTGTCTACGCCACAGTTGACAAACCAAATGAATCATGCATATGAGTTGACAAACACTAGCACATTATAGAATGACCGAGAGTTTGATACAACCAGAAATAAAAGTATGAAATTAAACACTAAGTCAAACTTTATATAACGAATGGTATAAATTTAAATTATTAATTTACTATCGGGTTATCGGTTAACCCGTTAAGAAAAAACCTCAAATCGTTAAGAACCAATAACTCGATAATAAAAAACCAAAATCATTACCGAAACCAATAAACAAATAACTCATTATCAATAACTTAATAATTTTTTTCGATTCAAATTATCAATTTCATTTCGATTTTGAACTGCCCTAATTCACAAGATCCAACTTTAGACATTTTCAAATAAGTTCATAATATTTATTTTAAATATAATTTTATATAAAGTTTAGATGAATAATTTTTTTGTCCAAAATTAACAATTTATTCTTCAAATTTCAACCACCAAAATAGGTGGATTGATGGGTGGGGGATGGGAGTGGGGGTGGGGTGGGGAAGGGATTCATGACTCATGACCCTTTAGTAGACTTATGTTGGCATTACTCATTTCAATCCAATCAATTTTTGGGTTAGTTGGCTTATGATTCATTTATTGTTTTCACATGTTCTTTACAATCCATAATTTGATGACTCATTTCTTTTATTTTGTATAGATTATTTGGTATCGATTGCGCCGTTAGTTTTTATTTATTATTTTATATTGTATATTTTATAATAATTTTATTTAATATTTCTATTTTTCTTATAAATTTATCATTCAAATCATCGATATTTAATAAGTAATAAAAAATGATATAGTCTATCTGAATATTATATTTATCGAAATTAAATGACAAAGTACAATGAAAACACATAGTATAATATACTTTACTATGATACATTATAAAATAATAGGTACGTGAGAGGAGCAGCTAAAGACAAAGGACATTCTTTTAAATTAAACGTAGGTACGATTATTTGGTGAAAGCGAGATATAATACCTCTTTTCACCTAGTCATAATATCATAGCCTAATGGGTGGGGAGGATATTTTATCATTTATATTCATTTTTAAAATAAAATAAAATATGTCACTGTGAGCTCGTTCATATTACCGAATTTCAAGCTCAAATAAATAAAGGAGGATAGTCGAGGGTTAATCATAAACAAATATTCTACTCCATAAATCATTTTTCATTTCTTTCAGCACATGCATCAAATAGAATAGTGAAGTTTAACCATCTTAAGCAGCTTTTAAGGTAAATATGGCATTCAGACTACTCATAAGAAGGAATAAGCTCTTCTCGCCAACTACATCGATCGTAATAGCCTACTGCTATACAAGCACTTTGTGGTCTAGGTTGGTCTATCCTATGAACATGAAGAAGGAAGTTTGCACCAACGCGCCCACTAGCAAAACAAAAGGTAAGGAGCTTCTTTCACTAGTGTATCAGAAACATGTTTGGAAGAGGATTTCACAAGGATAAAGTGTGTATAGCTTATTATCTCCGGATCCACTAATGAAATTATACTAAATTTATTGTGATATATTAAAAGAAAATAAAAACAATAAAGTGTCAATCCTAAAGAAATCTAGGCTTAGCTAAGTTTTAATTCAACAAATTAAATAAATAATTGGTGAAGAAAAGGAGCTAAGATAGGAACAGTGACCTTTCAGAACCTCAATGGGAAAAGTGGGGGTTGGGGCTATATTATGTATAGTGGCTATGCCACGTACCATAAAAGAAAATTCACTTCAACATCTTTCATTGAAAAATTACACATTTAAATCATAAGTTTCACTCACATATCTTAATTTAAGCTTTGCTATCTCAAATATAATAAGTCAAATTCATAACTTTGCATAGCTTTCAACATTGCGGAATAACCTTTCATTATCTATGCTCCCTCTGACGGAGAAGTCCTATAAACATACTTCTTCGTTGAAGGTTAGACATAGTTTTATGATTTCTGAGAGAAGTGGAAGGAGTTAGGAAAATGAAGCGTCACTACGTCTATAAAACAAAATAATGTATTTAGTTTTTAAAATCGTCTTGTAAGAATTTTTGTTTGTGCTATTGCTTAGGTATATATATATATATATTATACTTTGGCAATTAAGTATGATTATATCGTCACAAATCTTGAGATGCATTGGTTCACTGTGTGATAATGACCATCAACTAAAAAAAAAAAAAAAAAAGTGCATCAAGAAATATATATTTATATATATGTATATCCACTAATTAGGCAGATTGAATATTCAGTTGGTTTTTTTCTTTTTTGGAGTCAAATGACCTAAAAGAATATAATTAATTAAAAAGAAAACCAACAACAACAATAAAATCCAGCGTAATGCTAGCCATAAGTAAGATTTGAGGAGGATGAAATAAACGTAGATTTTATCTCTACCATAGTGGGATAGATCGAGAGATTGTTTCCATTAGAGTATCGGCTCAAAAGAAATGTAACCGGCATGCAGGAAAGGAAAGTAAGAAAAAAAAAGAAATAATAAAATAGCAATGTACAAAAACAACATATTAATCTACGTGATATCTATATCATACTATCTACTTCACCTGTTTCAAAATACTTGTCATATTTTATTTTTTTTATAGTTAAATGATATGAACTTCCACAACCAACATTTTAAGATATATATATTTTTTATCATATTGATATTAGAAAATTTGCAATTTATAGTACTATTTTTCGTATAATTTTTTAATATTTAAATATAAATTAATCTAATTTTAAAAAATAGACAAATAATTGACTCTTATAATACAAAACGTGACAAGTAAAATGGAACAGATCGAGGTAGTGGTTGAAGTGTACTGATGACCTAATTAAGTGGCATTTTTCATCTTCGCCGCATACTTCTGTTAATTCATGCCCCTCCTTAATTAAATATAATTAATGAAATTAATTAGGCTCATAATGGCCTATATAAACCCCAAACATCCCAATAGAGACCTATAACACACTAATTCATGCAAATTACCTACAAGGTTATCTTGCAAATTAAAACAACTCCATCTTCAAGAATGGCTAATTTTAGGTTTTTGTTATGCTTGATTCTTATTATCTTGCTTTCATGTCCTCCCTCCGAAAGTCATCCGCTCGGGCAATCTTCGCGGAGGAGAGGGGAGACGATAACGATGATGGAAACCGCTCGAGAAATTATTAAGGAAAGATTAAGACATGCAATCAAGTATAACGTGAAACGGTTAAGTCCCGGAGGACCTGACCCTAAACATCATTAGGGTACGTAGTTTTGTAATTTTCAAAGAAAGGAGGGACAAAAGCAGATATGAGGCTAAAAAGTCTATGAGCTCTCTGTTCCATTTTACTTGACACGTTTTTTTCAACGTGTTCTAGATCAAAAGAGTGACGATTTTCTGTATTTGGTACCTATCTATAATTAACCTTAAACTTTTCATTTGCTCTTTAATGTCACACTTTTACCTCATTGAAATATGTCATGACATGTATAAGATCATAAGCTTTACGTATACAAAAGTATATGTGCCAAAGTTCTCTCTTCCTTTCTTAAACTCTCCATCCAATAAACATTGTCATATAAAGTATGATAATGTTCTAAGTGCAACAGTTCCGTAGCAAAAAAGTTAATGTTAAATTCACTAAATATACGTAAATTTTGAATTTGCTTTTGAGCGGGACTGATGCTACGCACCTATATATGGCCCTCGTAATGCTTTGTAATTTTAAATTTTAAATGAACAAGTTGTTGTACGATCCATTCGCTTAAATATAATTCGTATTTATAGTGATTGTGATAGTTTTTATTTTAGTTTTTTTTATGTGATTGAATTGTAACCTTTTGCTTTATGGATTAATATTCTTAAAGTACAAAAAGAGAAGTATATTCCTATTTTTATAAATATTGACGGAAGTGTCCTTTCAATATATATATAGATTCCATTATGTTTTATTTTAAAGAGTTTAAAGTATGTTGAAGGATAATACACAAGGAATAGAGTGGATAAGCTAAGTACAGATTTATCTGAACCCAAAAAATTTGATTTAATATTTTATATACATATTAAAAAATTTATTAAATATATAAATACTATAAATAATAAATTTCAAACTCAATAAACTAGATGCGAGATGTTATAAAATACTGAATTCAAACTTATAATGTTAAAATTTCAAATTCGCCCATTACCTAATTTATAAAACATCGTCTAGCAAAGACAAAATCATCAATTAATGGAATATGAGAGAGAAAATTTATATATATAATATAAAATGAATTTCATAGTACAAATACATAGAAAGTTTGATTAAAGTTATTAGATTTTATCAAATTTCAAATCATAAATTTGTGTTGACATTATTTCACGATGTAACTTTGTTAACGTCAAGAGATACGTGCTAAGTGCAAAGGTGTAAATGAACCAAATTTCAAAATTCAACAATTTTGAATTAGTGACGGAGTCAGAATTTCATAAGTATAATTTTTTGATGAAGAAATGTTAGTTGACATCCCTCAAGTACATATGGCTTCGTCATTGCTTCGAACAGTAAAGGAGCATATTTGAATATTTTTTTGTTACGCTCTTCATTCTAATGTATGTGGCATCATATATTTATAACTTGACAAAAAGTTTAAAAAATAAAATATTTAAATTTTGTAATTTAAAACAAACTTTAGTCTTTTATGTGACTATAAATTATGTTATTAAAAATAAAAATAATAATTAAAATTAAACTATTTTTAATTATAAAAAAGTGATATTCATTTTCGAATAGATTAAAAAATTGTGTCACATAAAGTGATCTTCAATTTTAATTTTTGCTCCTTTTTCCCTTTGTGTTTGTTGTGGTGCTTTGCATGCATGCAAAAAAAAGGGACCCACATGTGTATGTCTTGTGGAACAATTTATTATAGATCAGTTTTTATTTGTTTGTCTTCGGATGAACCTTATTAAGATATCTTGTTTTAAAAAAAAAAACTCACACATTTTAGTCAACAATGTTGAAAATGATCATCAATTTTCTTTAGATTTGCATTTAAAGTTTAAATCTTAATTAAAATATTCTTGTTTTTCTTAAAAGATATTATATTGTCTTTCTTGATTATATTTTTCTTTCCCATTTCTACAAATCATTCACATTTAAGTTACAAAATCTTTTTTGTAATTAACGGGGAGTATTCATTGTTCCCATATATTTGCCAAACTTTGACTCTAAAACATGCAAGATTTCATGTAATCAATTCATTGAAATACATTTTCCCTAGATTTTCTATTAATATGTAGTACGATCTTTTTATAATTCATTATTTATAATAACATTTTATTGGAATCAATTTTTAATTTTATATTATATTCTTTATAACAATATTTTACTATATATAGAATTAAAAAACTATACAGGCATATGATGCTATTATAAAACAATCACTATAGCGATCAAATTTCCTTTAGAATCAACTTTTAATCATATGTTATTATATGACTATGTTTTCTATAATAACAATTCGTTACATTAAATAAAAAATATCTAGACAAACAAAATTCTTGGTGAGAGATTTTACGAGGAATGTTCAGTGTTCCCTTATAAATAGCCAATCTTGACTTCATGACTTGCAAGATTTCATTAAATCAAGTGATTGAAATTCAAAAAAAAAAAAAATCCCCTAAACCTTAGATTTTCTGTAATTCCTCTTAAATTTTCCAATATTTGGGGGTTTTCCAAAAAAAAAAATAGTATTTTCTGTATCTTAATAGAATCATAGTCTTAGTGGTAGATAGATTTTGTTTACATATATATGGTCTTTTAACACTTTTTTATAATAGTCATTTCTTGCAACAATTTTTTACTATAATAGTAAAATTCTTTTTTGAATCGATTTTTACTATATATTCTCTATAAAAATATTTCGCTATAGCAATTAAAAAGTTTCTCGACAAATTAACTGCTTGTTATAGAAAGATCATTACTTTCCCTTGCCATCAACTTTTAAATCTCATGTAATTATATATTTTCTATAATAGTAGTATTTTGTTATAACAATCAAAAAATATTCTCATATAATTAAATACTCAATCTTGACTTGCTTGATTTCATGTAAACAATTGATTGAAATTCAATTATTATTATTTTCCCCTAAAACGATAGTTTTTCTCTAATTCCTCTTAAATTTTCCATTTGGGGTTTTACCAAAAAAAAATCAGATTTTTCTGTATCTTTTGAGAATGATAGTCTATGTGCTGGATGGATTTTCTTTCCATATATAGATACCCTTTTGGCTTTTACGTAAAAGAATCATACTCCCTATGTTTTAATTTATTTCGACACAGATAAATAAGATTTTTGAATCTTATAATTTTAAATTAAAAATACTTAAAATATACTAAATGTCTTTTAATATTATTGTCTTACACATATTACTTGGAAAATTATAATTAAAGAATTACCAAAAACTGGAAAGATACATAAAATATACTAAATGTCTTTTAATAGTGTTGTCTTACACATACTACGTGAAAAACTGTAATTCAAGAATTACCAAACAATGAAAAAGATATTTCTTTAAAACAAACTAAAAAAGAAATAACACAAACAAATTAAAAAAGAAGTATTATAAATTCTCATCATTCTGAAAAAGATGAATCTTTAAATATCCAATCTTGACTTCATGACCTGCTAGATTTGATATAATCAGTTGATTGAAATTCAATTTTTTCCCCCTAAAACCTTAAATTTTCCATTTGGGGTTTTACCAAACAAAAAAACTCATATTTTTATGTATCTTTGTAAAAATCATAATATTTTGTGCTGGATGGATTTTCTTTCCATATATAGCTACCCTTTTAGCTTTAATATAAATTTTGCTCAACATTTGATGTTCAAGAACAAAAAATGGCTAATATTAGAGCATCAAAAAAGATGAATGAGAAAAAAAAAATCCCACAAAGAGGACTTGGTGTTGCTCAACTTGAGAGGATTAGATTAGAGGAACAACATAAAAAAGATTCAATTTTTCAAACAATTCAATGCCCCAAATCTATACCAACATCATCAAGAATTGATTTTTCTAAAAAAGATTGTGTCTTTACACCAAATCAATCAACCCCTTTTCTTGAAAATTGCTCTAAATTGTGGAGTGGTGAGTATAGTCAAAAAGTTGATCATCATGGTGTAGTTTTTGGGCATAATTTGAACTTTCCTAGTGTCCTGCAACAAAAATGTCAACAGTATCAGAAAACTTCTACTTCTACATCAATTGTAAGTCAGCTTCATTGAGTTTTTAAGTATTCCTTCGTATTTAACCAGAAGGGAGCCTTGGCGTAACATAAGGTTATTTGTCATGTGACCTGGAGGTCACAGTTCGAGATGTGAAAACAATCTTTTGCAGAAATGCAGGGTAAGATTGTGTAAAATAGACCCTTGTATGTGACCTGGAGGTCACAGATTCGAGATGTGGAAACAATCTCTTACAGAAATGTAGGGTAAGATTGTGTATAATAGACCCTTGTATGTGGAGATTCGAGATGTGGAAACAATCTCTTGCAGAAATACAGGGTAAGATTGTGTATAATAGACCCTTGTGTTCTGGTCCTTTTAAGGACCTGCATATAGCGGAACCTTAGTGCACCGGACACCCCTTCATATATACTTAACGAGAAGTCTCAGGTTAGATTCTTGGTTGCTTGTGTTTGAATTGCTGAGGAAAATTGTTTTTTTTTTTTTGTGGAAATTGTAGGTGAATATCTCCTCAGGGATTTCATCATCGTCATCATCTGCACAAAGTTTTCAGATGGAGCCCCCTTCAAACCAAAGTTATTATGGCTGTAAATGTTTACCTCATTTGCCTGAAGAAGTTAAGGTACTTCTATTAGTTTGCTTGATGTCGCCATAAACCAATACTCCCTCCGTGTCAATTTATTTGTCTTACGTACTATTTGTGTGTTTGATCCCCTGGTTCCAAGATAATGGCCAAAAAGAGTATCTTATGTAGCTAGAATAACAAAAAAATTGGTATTATATGTATGCTCATAAATTTGATGTCTATTTTTCTGAATAGCTATATTTTGGTTTGTTGGTGATGTAATATAGATGGCGAGCGTAAAGAGGCCCTATCCGTTCTCTCCAGAATACCCGCCTGTCCCTTCGTTTCAATGCAAAAAGTGTTGTGTTTCCCCTGTATCCAGATCACGTGAATCCGCCTCCAGCAGCAACGAGTGCTCAATCAATGTAGAAGAGGGAAATTTGTTTAAAAGGTTCTATATCTTACCTGAAAATCGATTAATCTTAATACTCGTGAGCCTGATAATTAGTCATTTGGATTTTTTACAGAGAAGTTGTGTCAAAGTCGAGAGCTTTGTCAGAGTCCGAACCATCGATTTCACTAAGAGAAACTAAAGGTCTTAATGGAGATTTTCTCAGATTAGCTCCTCCAGCAGCAGCTTTGCCACATTTAGGAGCAGTAAATCGATGTTCTTTAACTGATTCATCCCCACAATGCCCTCAGCTATTCGACTATATTCCCTCTTGGGTGAGACTAAAAGGACTTTAACATTTATATTCTTGTTCATATACTCTGCCTTTTGAACTCGGTTTCACTACCTTCCGAACGTGTTTAATCTACAGGTTGCTGCTGTAGAGCATACCCCACCTTCAGGACTAAGCATATCAGTTCAACAACCCATCCTCGGATTCTTTCCATCTGCGAAGGCGCAGATAGGTCAAGAAGGAACTCATGGAAGTGACATTCATACTGAAGTTGGAGGAAATGTTGATTTGGAACTGAAGTTATAAAAGTTAGTCCATGCCATATTTTTGTGATGTCATGGTGCGTAAGGCTTGCGTTTGAGGTGTGTCTGTGGGGCTTTAATTCTTTTACATGATAGAGAGCGTTGCTTTGAGTGATTGTCCTACCATTTATAGGGAAGTTTGTAGATGATTTTATATGCTTGTTTGTGCATGAAAAACATTGTGAAATGTGAATCACAGAAGAGAGGTTTTCATTAGACTCGAGGCTCCGCTATTTAGTTGAGTTTTTAAACTTTTTCAGTTGTAATAATCAACTATTTTGACAAAATATGGAGATTTGGGTTCTTCTTGATCTTGCTAAGTTCATGTACTGAGGCTGTGTTGCAAATTTTGGACCTAAATGTTTGTCGTGAATTGTGTGACCATCTCATCTAAAAGTAAAAGTCGTTAAAGAAAACACACTTTTAATTACTTAATTATGTCTACAATACGCGAGAAATCTTAGTAGCTCAGTTGAATGGCTACCTGAACTCCCACCTTATTGGTGAGGATGGATACCCATACTGGGAATGATGTGCTCAAACTAGCAATGCATCCCATTACTCCACAAACCAGTACCACACTCAGCACTTGAGCTGAAAAGTTCCAAGCCAGTCCCCGAAAATATATAAATGAAAGCAGCATGGTAAATATATTGTTGATGAACCCCCTGCCATATATCTGCTTAGTTTTAATCGGTTTTGTCACACAATAAGCAATGCATTCCATTACTCCGCCATTATCAGTTGTACATACCTCTGATAATGTCAATGGATTAGTTCTTTGTTTTCTTCGACTTACTTCATTGATGGCTGAGATTGCTGTACGTTTATCGCTCTGGAGGAACTCCCTACGCTCTTAATGAGAGGTTCAGCTAGTAGTCCTAATATTACTATTCCAATTACCAGAAGCAGTATGGCCTTTGTCCATGCAATTGCAGATCTATCAGTCTCCTTCTGCAGAAGCTTTTTCGTCGATTCCCAATTCTTCTGCATATCACATATCATTTCATTATACAGTTAGACCTCTCTATAACGGCCAACTTTTTTGGGAATCAATTTTTCATGTTAGGTTATATTATGACATAAAACCCAACACTCAAACATGGCCTTAGTTGGCAAGTAAGCACTCCAACTTTGAGAGTGCATATCTAGACACCTCAAACTTGGTCTGAATTTGCAACTAAACACTCCAATTCGTCTCCATTGTGTCTCATGGACACTTGACGCTTACGTTTTGCATAAATATTAGAGTATTTGTTTATGTTGGAGTGTTATTTACTTGTCAACTAAGGCCAAGTTAGAGTATTTGTTTATGTATTATGCCTTATATTATTATACTTGCTATACAAAAACTGTGATATGTAAAGTCCAATATCGATTCCAAACTTGTTTAAGGTTCCTCCTTCGAGAAATAACTGTGTTGTAGGAAAAACTCTTCCTCCTTATTTAGGATTTCAGCGTCCTCATCCTTTGGTTTCACCATATCCAAGTTGTAGAATTGATCCAGCAGCTTCGAAACATCATCAGGAGCAAATTGCTTATTGAAGCTTCTACTCAGATGCTCTGTTAAGCTGTAAAGGACAAATGGATGTCTATCTATTTGGCTGGGGGATAGATTACAAGAGCCTGCAAAAAAATCTGTACATACGATGTTGTTTTAGAGATGTTTGACAGTATATGTTCTTATACTGATCATTCATAGATTATAGGACATATTCATGGATTATAGACTCTGAAGCAACATGCATTCATCTTTTTTCTTACTTGGTAGATATCATCTTTGGACTCTGGTAATAATACAACGTGTAGACACTGGGAGAATCCGGTAACAAATTCCTCCACACTGATCATCTCGTCTCCACTCACATCAAATTGTGTGATGATTCTGTCTACCTTTTCATCAGCATCCAAAAATGTTGTTGCACCCGTGTCGGATCTTTCAAAATGCACTACTTTTGGAGGATCCGACATGCACCTGACAGAATTTTTCAAAGAGTCCAAGCAACATACTTGATCATTAAAAGCAGTTACTCACTTTTTTAATAGCAGAAATATTTGGTTTCCCATTTTCTGTGTACAGAGTTCCTACTGCAGTGTTTTCGACATGTTGAAAAATATCTGGTAAAATATGTTTCATCGTTTCGTGTTCTTCCCTTTTCTTGTTGAGCAAAGGCTGCAGAATCTGCATAATCCAAAGTGGAATTTACTGCTCTTTGTATATGTTATCGACTTTTTAAAAGGGTAGCTTGGTGCACGAAGCATCCCATGTTCACACAGGGTCTAGGTAAGGGCCGCACCCCAAGGGGGTGTGGTGTAGACAGCTACCTACCCTGACACAAGCATCAGTGGTTGCTTTCATGGCTCGAACTCGTGACCTATATGCTATGATGCTCGGACTCTCCAAAAAGGATCACACATCGTATCATATCCTCCAAAAATGCACTAGTTTGGAGGATCTAACACGCAACCATTGACATTAAGAGTGCGAGCAACATAGACTATAGTTCATTAAAGGAGAATTCTACCCTTGCCTCTAGGCTCCACTTCTAGTTAGGAAAGTATATCTTTCAAGGATCTTACGGAGTAGTATCTTTTACCCATTGCATCCTTTGTTTCATCTATCCATCTTGTGAAACCTTTGACAAATTCATCCATATTGATCATTCCATCATCGTCGAGATCAAATTCTTCCATTACCTCATCCGTTTTGTAATCCTTGTCCCGATATAATATTCTTGATCTGATTTTTATGAAAAGTTGTTTTCGCTCAGGTACTGAAAAAACTTACCTCTGTACTGATCAGCCTCTCAAACAGCCTGCATTGCGTCGATAAGAACATGTTTACTTTTTGCATGTTATGTACTGAAATTCCCACCTATATTGCTCAGACACTCAAAATGTTGCCACACCAGGGACAGTCCTCCCGAAATGCACTATTTTTGAAGGATCTGACACTCATCCGAAAACATTTTTGAAGAATACAAGCAACATATATTCCCCCTATTAGATTCATGAACAAGAAAAAAAAATATATTACTTTGATATAGCAGGTATATTAGGGGAACGGTCTTCAAGGAGGAGTTTCTCTATGGTATGTTCCTACACATGTTTTAGTATATCTACTACAAAATGCTCATGCTTTATATGTTCTAGCCTCCTCTTCTGAATCCATGACTGGAATATCTGTAGAATTACTTGTGGTTTTCAGAAGGCTTGCAGTTTTAACATATTAAGATCACAACAAAATCATTGATAGGGGCACGCAAGAAGATTCGTTTGGAAATTACATTGTATATATAATGTCGAAACTATTTTATATATGTATATATAGTAGATATTGAATTCTTTTGGCTTCTTCGTGTGTACACTCCAACTTCGCCTCAACTAGCAAGTAAGTACTCCAACTAGCAACTAAACACTCCAACTCGTCCCCATTGTGTCTTGTGAACACCCGATCCAGATGTGGCACAGAATTTATGGAGGTGTCTAGTTGATCATTTTGTAAGTTGGAATGTTTAACTGTGAAACGAGTTGAGGGGTCTAGATGTGCATACTCAAAGTTGGAGTGTTTACTAGCGGCCAAGTTTGAGTGTTTGTTTAAGTATTATGCCCTTCTTTATATTTTGAATTCCGGTAGTGAAATGCATCAATTTAAGGATTTTGAATTACATGGTAAAAAAAGTAAGACAGTAGGAGTAGAATGGAAACCATAAGTCATAGTATGGGACTGCAGATTATGAATGGAATCACAGATAGAACCACTCCGCTATAATATTTATAAATTAAAGATATGTAGAATGTATTAAAAATATCTTTTGATCTTGTTATCTTAAACAATTTAGGTAGAAAACTGAAATTAAAGAATTACCAAAAATGAAAAGAGACATTTTTTTAAAAAACAGACTAAAACAGGAAAGTAAGTAACACAAACAAATTAAAATGGAATAAGTATAAATTTCTCATCTTTTGATGGTCAAAGAACTTAAAATGGCTAATATTAGAGCTTTCAAAAAAAGATGAATCTTTAAATATCCAATCTTTGACTTCATGACCTGCAAGATTTTATGTAATCAATTGATTGAAATTCAACTTTTTTCCCCTAAAGCCATAAATTTTCCATTTGAGGTCTTACCAAAAATCTCAGATTTTTCTGTATGTGCTAGATGGATTTTCTTTCCATATATAGATACCCCTTTGACTTTACTATAAATTTTGCTCAACATTTGATGGTCAACAACAAAAAATGGCTAATATTAGAGCATCAAAAAAGATGAATGAGAAAAAAAAAGGCCCACAAAGAGGACTTGGTATTGCTCAACTTGAGAGGATTAGATTAGAGGAACAACATAAAAAAGATTCAATTTTTCAAACAACTCAATGCCCCGAATTCATACCAACATCATCAAGAATTGATTTTTCTTCAAAAGATTGTGTCTTTACACCAAATCAAACTTCCCCATTTCTTGAAAACTGCTCTAAATTGTGGAATGGTGAGTATAGTCAAGGGGTGAATCAAAAAGTTGATCATCATGCAGTTGTTGTTTTTGGGCAAAATTTGAACTCTCCTAGTGTGCTGCAACAAAAATGTTCAACAGTTCAGAAAACTAGTTCTACATCAATTGTAAGTAAGCTTCATTGAGTTTTAAGTATTTCTTCATGATATTTAACCAGAAGGGGAGCCTTGGCGTAATGTAAAGTTGTTGAGATGTGGAAACACCCTCTTGCAAAAATGCAGGGTAAGGTTGTGTACAATAGACCCTTGTGGTCCACCTCTTTTCGGGATCCATACATCACGTAAATAAACATTTGGAGCTCTATATATATGTATTGGGGGTGTTATTTGTTGTTGCTACTTGTTCTCTTCTTAATTGTTTTCAACATGGCTTCTTTGTTATTGTATTTGCATTAGACACTTGATTTTTGGTTTGTTGGTGATGTAATATAGATGGCTGGCGTGAAGAGGCCCTATCCGTTCGAAATTGTGTCAAAGTCAAGAGCTTTGTCTGAGTTGAAACCATCGATTTCAATGAGAGAAACTAAAGCTCTCAATGGAGATTTTCTCAGCTTAGCTCCTCCAGCAGCAGCTTCGCCACATTTAGAAGCAGTAACTCAATGTTCTTTAACTAATTCGGCCCCAAAATGCCTTCAGCTATTCGACTATGTTCCCTCTCGGGTGAGACTAAATGACTATAACGTTTATATTTTTGTTCATATACTGTGCTTTTTTATCTCAATTTCACTACCTTCTGGGATGTGTTTAATCTACAGGTAGCTGCTACAGAGGATACACCTCCTTCAGGTCTAAGCATACCAGTTCAACCTATCCTTGGATTCTTCCCATCTGCGAAGGTGCAGATTGATCGAGAAGGAACTCGTGGACGTGACTTTCATACTGAAGTAGAAGGAAGTCTTGATTTGGAACTGAAGCTATAGAAGTTGGTCCTGGTGAGTAAGGCTCACGTTAGAGGTGTGTCCATGGGGCTTTAATTCTTTTACATGATAGAGAACGTTGCTTCGAGTGATTGTCCTATCATTTATAGGGATAGTTTGTAGATAACTTCATATGCATGTTGCTGCATGAAAAACATTGTCAAAGGTGAATCACAGAAGAGAAGTTTTCATTAGCCTCGAGGCTCTGCGTTTTAGTTGAGTTTTTAAATTTTTCAGTTGTAATAATCAACCATTTCGACAAAATATGGAGATTGGGTTCTGCTTGATCTTGCTAGGTTTAAGTATTAAGGCTGTGTTGCGAATTTTGTTACCATCTCATCTTTATAATAACATTTCACATCAATTTTTCATTAAAACCAATTTTTAATCTTATGTTTCATATATGTTCTCTATGACAACATTTGTTGTAGCAACCAAAATATATCCAGACAAACGATGTTGTTATAGATAGATCCCTATAACAACTAAAAAACCTTCAGAGTAAACATTTAATCTTATGTTATATTACTATGTTTTCAATAATAACATTTCGGTGTATTAACCAAAAAATATTTGAACAAACAACATTTAATCTTATGTTCATTGTTAATTCCCTTATAAATAGCCAATCTTGACTTCATGACCGGCAAGATTTCATGTAATGAATTGATTGAAATTCAACTTTTCCCCCCTAAAACCTTAGATTTTCTTTAATGTCTCTTACATATTCCATTTTGAGTTTTACCAAAACAAAACTCAGATTTTTCTGTATCTTTGAAAAATAATAATCTTTTGTGTTGGATGGATTTTCTTTCCATATATAGAGGAACAACATAAAAAAGATTCAATTTTTCAAACAATTCAATGCCTCAAATTCATGCCAACATCATCAAGAATTGATTTTTCTTTAAAAGATTGTGTCTTTACACCAAATTAGTTTGCCCCATTTCTTGAAAATTGCTCTAAATTGTGGAGTGGTGAGTATAGTCAAGGTGTGAATCAAAAATTTGATCATCATAGTGTAGTTTTTGGGCATAATTTGAAATTTCCTAGTGTAAGTCAGCTTCATTGAGTTTTTAGTATTCCTTCATGCTTAACGAGAATAGGAGCCTGGCATAACCTAAATTTGTTATGTGACTGCGAAACAGCCACTTGCAGAAATGCAGGGTAAGGTTATGTATAATAGACCCTTGTGATCGGGCCTTTTTCCAGACTTGCGCATAGTGGATCTTAATGCACCAAGCTGCCCTTCATATATACTTAACTAGGGGTCTCAAGTTAGAGCCCTGGCTATGGTGTCCCCCTTGTTAGGGATTTCTTAACCTGCCAATGTGGGACTTTTCGGCGTGAATCTGAATGTTTTCAAATCCCAACGTGGATACCAAACATCCAGAGGGCAACCAAAAAAAAGGAGAAAAAAGTCAGCTTCATTATACATTTGGAGCTATATGTATATGTATTGGTCTGTTTTTTGTTGTTGCTGCTGGTTCTCTTCTTAATTGCTCTTCAACAATATGGCTTCTTCACTACTGTATTTGCTTTACATACTTGATTTTAATATGCTTACTCCAGTCGAGCATCAGTCAGTGGTGAAGTCTGCTTTTAGTTACTGCAGTAACTTTTAGCAAAATAAGTTATTTAGTCTGAATAAATTTGAATTTTGAATTTTAGTTAGTTTGTTTATGTTATTGAGATATTTTAGGTTGTTTAAATTTTAAATTATGCAGATTATATGTTTTATGTTGGCTATTTAAATCCCCTCAATGCTTAATAAAATTATTGAAAGTCATTTCAATCCATTGAAAGACATTTTCAATCTTTTTGTGCTGCCCCATTTTAAAAAACACCAACAGTGGTATCAAGAGCTTCATTGATCTTAAGGGATCTGTGAAATCTTCTGAAGAACTGCCATACATTTTTAACCTGTAAGGGCTACCTTTTTAACCTGTCAGGGCTACCCATTTTAACCCATCAAGGCTACCTTTTAAACCGGTGCTTTTTTCAACTCACAGGCTTTTCTAAATCATTTTTTAACCAAAATAATGGCAAGCAGCAGTCTCTCTTTGAATGCCCCAAAACTTTTCACAGACAAAAACTATCAAATTTGGCTTGTGAGAATAAAGTCATATTTTGAAACCTATGTGATATGTGATGTTGTGATGGAAGAAACACCCTTACAACCTCTCTCTGCAAATCATACAAAAGTTCAGATTAAAAGCACGTTCAAAAAAACTTCTACACAAGACAATGTCATCGCATGTGTTTTTGAAGAACAAAATCAAAAGAAGAAAAAGAAAAAAGAAGAAATTTTGCAAGTTCAAAAACAATGAAAAAAATTCAGCATCAACTAAAACAAAAATTGAGGAGGAGCATTTTTTTTCAATTGTACTGCAGTAACTTTTAGCAAAATAAGTTATTTAGTTTGAATAAATTTGAATTTTGAATTTTAGTTAGTTTGTTTATGTTGTTGAGATATTTTAGGTTGTTTAAATTTTAAATTATGCAGATTATGTGTTTTATGTTGGCTATCTAAAGCCCCTCAATGCTTAATAAAATTATTGAAAGCTATTGAAAGTCATTTCAATCTTTTTGTGCTGCCCCATTTTTAAAAAACGCCAACAGTCAGAAACAGTCTATATACCTTCACAACCTAAGGTGTAAGGCTGCATACCTCCCTTGTGAAATTATACTAGATATGTTGATGTTTTTGTTATAGTATTTGGGGTTAACATGTGTATCATTAGTTGTTTCTTGTGTTTGAATTGCTGAGGAGAATTGCTATTTTGAAAATTGTAGGTAAATATCTCATCTGTACAAAATTTACAACGTAATTCTATTGGTTGCAAATGTCTACTCCATTGGCATGAAGAAGTCAAGGTAATTCTATAGTAGTTTGCTTGATCAATCCCCTATATAATAGGAGATGATGAGAGGCCGAAACAGAGGTTAAGTGTCTATTAAACCATGTGTTGCTTGAACTCTATAAAAATGTCACCAGGTGCATGTAGGATCCTGCAAAAATAATGCATTTTTGGGGAATCCGACACAGGTGCACGATATTTTTGGAGAGTCTGAGATGTAGGAGCAGATCTAGACATACTTTATGGGTTCATCCAAACTTAGTAGATTTTGCTCGGACTCTGTACATGTGTTTAGAAGATCCACTAAAAAAACAAATTTTGAACTAGTAAAAAAAAGGGAATGTGGTAGAATAGGGAACTCGAATGCATAATGTTCAAATCCTAGATCCGCCTCTTTGGGGATGAATGAACTCTCCCACCAAAGATAGAATGCTAGGCTTCTTAGTTGCGTATGCTTATAAATTTGATGTCTATTTTTCTGAATAGCTATATTTTTTCTTGTTAATGATGTAATATAGATGGCTGGCGTGAAGAGGCCCTATCCGTTCTCTTCAGAATACCTGCCTGTCCCTTCATTTCGATGCAAAATGTGTTGTGTTTCCCCTGTATCCAGATCACACGAAACTGCCTCCAGCAGCAACGAGTGCTCAGTCAATGTAGTAGAGGGAAATGCACTTAAAACTTAAAAGGTTCTATATCTTACCTGAAAATTGCTTAATCTTAATACTCATGAGCCTGATAATTAGTCATTTTGGCATTTTTACAGAGAAGTTGTGTCAAAATCGAGAGCTTTGTCAGAGTCTGAACCATCGATTTCACTAAGAGAAACTAAAGCTCTCAATTGAGATTTTCTCAGATTAGCTCCTCCAGCAGCAGCTTTGCCACATTTAGAAGCAGTAAATCGGTGTTATTTAACTGATTCAGCCCCACAATGCCTGCAGCTATTCGACTATGTTCCCTCTCGGGTGAGACTAAAGGACTTTAACGTTTATATTCGTGTTCATGTACTGTGCTGTTTTATATCGGTTTCACTATCTAACGAATGTATTTTTAATCCACAGGTAGCTGCTGCAGAGCATATGCCTCCTTCAGGTCTAAGCATATCAGTTCAACAGCCGATCCTCGGGTTCTTCCCATCTGCAAAGGTGCAAATTGGTCGAGAAGGAACTCACGGAAGTGACTTGCATACTGAAGTAGGAGGAAATGTTGATTTGGAACTGAAGTTATAGAAGTTATGTCTTCAACACGCCCTCTCACATGCAGACTTGATTCCTTATTATGGTCAACTATGTGATTTTTTTTTTGATAATGAGTGGTGGTGCGACTCGATTCCAAGACCTCTATCTATTGTAGTGCAATATTGAATTGTGTGGTCATCTTGTCGAAAAGCTTAAGCTGTTAAAGAGATAACACACTTCTAATCTCTTGATTGTGTCTTTAAGATGTTGACTCCCTCGGCTTCTTCCTATGTTTACTTTGTTATATTTTTAATCTCCTTACTGAAAATCCTGACTTCGTTGTTGGGTTATGTCATTCATTAATTCAATGTGATACTTCACAATACTTCTTGAAAAGCCAAGAAAGAGAACCAGTCCTTCCATTTATTCCAGAAATCACAAACAGGGAATGATGTCTTCAAACTGGCAGTGCATCCCATTATTCCACAAACCAGTAGCACACTAAGCACTTCAGTTGAGAAGTTCCAAACCAATCCCCGGAAATATATTACCTCTGTAATGAGTTGGGGAAATATTATGTATAGTCCCATTGTGTTTTCACGCATATTTTCTCATTTACGAGCAAAATTTTAGGAATTACCCGATTTTTGCCGATTTCGTGTGTATAGCCCATGGATCTGACTAGCACATTTGGGGCACCCGAATTTTTTTTTCTAAAAAAACTATATAAGGACCTCCGTAATGAGTTGGGGAAGCATTACGTATAGTCCCACAGATTTTTTTCACGAATATTTTTGCATTGACGAGACAATTTTTGGGACTTTCGCCAATTTCGTGTGTATTAGCCCATGGATCTTGCACCTTTGAGGCACCTGAAATTTTTTTCTGAAAAAATTATATGAGAACCTCTGTAATGAGTTGAGGAAGCATTATGTTATTTTTTTCACGAATATTTTCGCATTTACAAGCCAACTTTTAGGAATTACCCTACTTTCACTGTTTTTCGTGAGTATTAGTCCATGTTTGAGATATGTTTATTTATATGAGAATAATAAAATTCATGAAGTGGTGGAAATATATGCAATAAAGTAGAGTTCTTGTGTAATGATAGGAAATTGGTTTAGTTAATGCTATTAAGGGAGAAAACAAAGAGTTGCATTGGGGATCACTAACAATACATAAACGTATTCCGTGAATGCGATTTATGAACAATTTGAATATTTTTCTGAAAAAACTATATGAGGACCTCCATAATGAGTTGGGGATGCATTACGTATAGTCCTGCCGTTTTTTTCACAAATAATTTCGCATTTACGATCCAGCTTTTAGTAATTACCTGACTTTTGCCCTTTTTCGTGTGTATTAGCCCATGCTTGTGATATGTGTATTTATGTGAGAATAATCATATATTTATATAAAAGAGAACTTTATGCCCGCCTACGTGGCGCCACCACAAACCAGAATTCCCTTTTAATTTATTTATTTCCAAAACTAGCCTTCCCTATTCATGAAAAGTTGTGACTTTTATGAAGTGTTGCGACTTTAATGAAGAGTTGCGACTTTTATGAAAAGTTGTGACTTTTATGAAGAGTTGCGACTTTTATGAAAAGTTGTGACTTTTATGAAGAGTTTCGACTTTAATGAAAAGTTGCGACTTTTATGAAAAGTTGTGACTTTTATGAAAAGTTGCGACTTTAATGAAGAGTTGGGACTTTTATGAAAAGTTGTGACTTTTATGAAAGGTTGTGACCTTTCCGAAGGGTTGCAAATTTTCCAAATAGTTATAACCTTTCCGATAAGGCACAATAAACATTTGTTCACACTACCCTTTATTGTCTATAAATAGAGAGATTTCTTCTCATTTTAAAACAATGAAAATTATGAACCTTCTCTTCTTCAACACAGTTAAGTATTTGTTTACTTTGCTAATGTTGAGTGGCTTACTGACACCATTGATTGTGTTACAGGTCCTGGTATGTATTTTTACATTCATTAATTTATGCTTATGTTATTAAGAATAAATGATAAGACATAATAATTTTCATTTTCCTTTACTACGTAATCTTGTATGCAAGATAATATAGTGTTTTAGTTTTAATGACTGGTAGGTTTTAAGTATTATTTTATAAATTCCGTGCTATTAAATTCCCGCGCGAAGCGCGGGTAATTTTACTAGTTAAATTAATAAAGTAGTGGAAATATATGCAATAATGTGGAGTTCTTGTGTAATGATAGAAAACATCTATTACTTACTAGTTCAGTTAATACTATTAAGAGAGAAAACAAAAGTTACATTGAAGATCACTAACAATGAATAAAACGCATTCCTCAAATGCGATTTATGAACAATTTGAATTTTTTTCTGAAAAAACTATATGAGGACCTCCGTAATGAGTTGGGGAAGCATTACATATAGTCCCGCCATTTCTCTCACGATTATTTTCGCATTTACAAGCCAACTTTTAGAAATTACTCTACTTTCGCTGTTTTTGTGTGTACTAGCCCATGCTTGAGATATGTGTATTTATGTGAGAATAATTAAATTCATAAAGTGGTGAAAATATATGCAATAAAGTGGAGCTCTTGTGTAATGATAGAAAATATTTGTTACTTACTACTTTAGTTAATACTATTAAGGGAGAAAACAAAGAGTTGCATTGAAGATCACTAACAATAAATAAAACGCATTCATAGAAGATCTCAGCTTATAACGAAGAAACCATAGTAGCTATATGTTTTATAGGCTTTATCATATTCATGTCTTTTTTCTTTTGTAGTGATTCGACTTCTCTATGCAAGATGAAGGCTTAAGGGAGGTAACAGGTATCCCGTAGAATTTGTCAAGATGCATGCAAGTTGACCTAGACATCACAGTTATCAAAAAAAATTGATGAAGGCTAGAGGGGTTTAGTTACCAAGTAGTGTCAAAGCCTCAGTAAGGAAGCCAAGAATCTGAAATGCACTTCCACCAAATACACTATTTGGACCAAGAATCTTGAAAATTCTTTCACCTCCCATTGCCACATAGTTTTCTCCATGAAATAACAAGTACTCATACACTACAATGAGGAAAAAATGCCCTGAAATACTCTTTGAACATGGCAAAAGTCCATACATCTGCTCACACTTCTCCGTTGAATCCGTTGTATACAGACGTATGAACCGTTGAATCCGTTGTATACAGACGTATGAACGATGATTTCCTTTGAATCTCATCAATGTCATCTGAAATTGTGTTGTAATAATATGGTAATGTTCGAAAAGCGGTAACTTTGATGAGAGCTAGTGGCAATAGAAGAAGAAACATAAGAGCAAATGAAGATTTTAGGAATTTTCCCATTTTTTGTAATGCAGATGGTAGAGAAAAAATAAAAGCCTTAATAGATGATCAGTTCAAAACGAATGCAGTAAAAAAGGAACATAGAAAATACCATAATTTATATGCAACAGCTTAATATAAATACTAATGTATTATTATAGGCTCATAGTACACAGACTTAAAGTTACATATTGAAAATATCATCACTAAGCAATCTACAGAATCAGAACCTCCGTCAATGAACCTGCCTAAATAAGTCGTCGGGGTCGCCATAAGATATATCCAAATCGTACCAACGGAAAAGATCACCTGATTGTTCTGCTCGCCACAAGATATATCCAAATCGTACCAGCGGAAAGAATCACCTGATTGTTCTGCAATTAATTTAGTACTACAGTGGAGTGAGCACGTTAGTGATATGACCGTCCTCTTCCACGACCACGCCAACTCCTACCACCTCTTCCACTGCTTCTTCCACTATCATAGATACCTGAAAATGCCTTGTTAACCAGCTGGTATTGCATACCACCGACTCCTCGGCCCTTTTTTAAAGGGTTATTGTTTGATCCATTTGTAGTAGTAGCCGGTCGCTTCTGACTGTGACCAAAATATCATAATATTATTAGACATTACTATCTTCATCAATTTGAAATACTACTGATGACTAAAATTATGCAGAATATCTATCCACATACCCTGCAACAGTAGCAGTTGAAGGACCTGAAGGCTTCGCAGCTTCTTTCCATGACAAATTTGTTTTTTGATCGCCTATAAATTTTGGTGTTTTTGTATTCAATGGCTGTAATATATATGTGTGATGTCAGCTCAAGCAGACAATATGTAACATGCCTGATTGTAGAGCACAAAATGCAAAATCAGCAGATTTTACCTGGGTCATTGCTAATATATTGTTGCAAGCTCGGAGTGCAAAGGTAGCATTCTGCTTTTGGGTTTTCTGCAGATTAAAGATAACAGCTAAGTTCACACTAACAGAAGGGAATAAATCGATCGCAAGGGAAGGAGAGTGAAAGAGAACGTAAAACTCACAATAGCATCCTTTTCTTCTTCTGTTTTAGCAGCAGCAAGTGCTTTGTTTTGATCTGCCATCCCTTGGGTTAATTTCTTGATCATAGCCCTAGCCAAATCCTCAACTATGCTTAATCTGTTTCATCAACATGAAAGACATCAACAACAACATGCCCAGTGTAATCTTTTGGGGGGTCTGGGGAGGGTAGAATGTACACCGATCTTACCTCTGCCCATATGGGGCAGAGAGGTTTCCGAAAGACCCTCGGCTCAAAAGAGGAGCAGAAAAGGAAAGAAGAGAGAAAAAGAATGAGGCATGGATGCAAGTAAAAAGTAATATGATAGCAAGATACTGAGAAAATGAGCAACAGATAGTAAAACACATCGAAGAATAAGAAGCTATGCGAACACTAAATAATACTACTTATACGGAGAAGTGTAGAGGCTAGCCCCTTGCCTATCCCACCTTAAGTGTGACACCTCGGCTACCTTCTAACCAACACCTCACACCTCCTTAATGGAGCATCCACGCACCTCCTCTTCACATGCCCAAATCATGTTACCCTCGCTCATCATGTCCCCCACGGAATCCACTCCCACCTTATCCCGTATAACTTCGTTCCGAATCATATCTCTCATAGTATGCCCACACACCCTTCCGGACATCCTCATCTCAGCTACATTCATCTTCTAGACATGGGCATACTTGACTGGCAACATGAAGACATCGTGAGCTTAAAAAGATTGAAGTGAAAACCAGCAATCACTACAATATGGCAGACTTCAGCTTCTCCTCTCTTCTGTCAGAACAGCTAAGCTCCCCTCTTTTGGCTAGCAGGAGCATGCCATGTACCATCCACATCCTCCTCCTCTTAAGTTCCTGTTACAAACAGACAAGAAAAAGAATCCCCTCCCCCCTCGCCACCACCCCCAAGGTTCTGCCTTCTTACCAACTAGCCAGAGGAAAGAAAAGGACAGCAAGCCTTCAGTTGTCTAAATTCTGAAGTATGGCAAACCGGTACATGACTATTTTAGGGCATTCATGGGATATTCAGCCATCGTCGGGTTATATCATCAGAGCAAAGACTAAACGCTGTAAAATTGCCTTGTCCACACAATTTGTCATAGTCAACATATACGGGCGGGGGGGGGGGGGGAGCTGGATGTAGGATGATTTCTTTGTGTTGAGCAAAATGTCATATGAAATTCTCCCTCAGGAATGATGCTA
>JAJOOR010010448.1:0-34591 GCA_036250505.1 Solanum acaule | reverse complement strand
ATTTCTGCAATCAAAATTATCATTGTCGTTATTATAACACATTTTTTCACCATTACTGCTATCATCACAATAAATTATACCGTCATTAATATTATTACTATTACCAACAACTAACATTTACTAGCATCACTACTACACGTTACGATTACAAAAATTTCATTATCAATCATCATTATTGAATGATAAACACGATAATAATCATCTCCAGTTGCTATCACCAAATATATTTGTTATCATCCCACAATTACTGACAACTATTATTATCGCCACTCCTCTCTCATAACAATCATTATCATCGATTAGCATAACAAAATTGCATCATTAATTCTACTTTATAATTTAAGAATTTATTGATATATTGTCCTCATTAATTTTAATATGTGTAACATTTTCTTAGTCTACTAGACATTATGTATGTGCTATGCATGGGCATAATAATTTCTATTTAATATAATAATTGGGAAAATTATATATATAAATAAATATACACTAGTTAATTAGTTAACATAGCTATAGTTTGTCTTAATTACAATTCATAACCTACTTTTAGCTATAATTACACTGCTCAACTTTTTAATTTTGTATAATTCGCACGTTTGTATAATATAATTTATATAACTATTTACACTTCTAATATTTGTAATTGTATAAATTCGTTATTTCGAGTTTATACAAAAATAACTGAATTATAAAAATGTACCCGCAAATTATACAAACTTGAGAATTATACAAACGGGACAGCTTAAACTGTAGCTACATCCCGTAAATATGCAAATTATAGGTATGAAGCATAATTAAGTTTATTATAGTGACTATTTGCGAAAGTTCCCTTAATAATTTTGTTTTAGATTAATTAAAGTAACATTTAACATTTGAAACATCTATAAATATACAATTTCTGTATTTGCATTTATATCATTCGATTTTTTTAATATTTTAAACTCCAATTTTTAATCAATAAAAACTGCTAATATATGTCCTTCCTTTTATTTTGTTTCCCTTAATATTCCTTGCTTAGTTATATAATTATTGTCCCCCCTCCTTTTGCTCTTTGAATATGTTCCATCTTTTGCCAATTTATTTTTATTATTCTCCTATTCTTTTTAACTTCACTAAAAAAAAAATTGTTACCTTCTTAAAAACTCAAGTTGTTGACCTGTTGTTTGGTTGACTCCAAATATATGATGAAATATTTTAAAAATATCATATCCCTATTCTAATTATTGAAATTATGTGATTTAAATTTTTTATTTTATTCTTAATAAAAAGTTTTTACAGTTTTAAAGATGCTACAATTTTCACTCTAACTTATTTTCGAAGATAATTTTGAAGTAAAAATATCCTAAGCTGACATATATATAAGACTTGTTAATGAGTTGATTATCTTTATTTGGTCTCATTTCTAACAATCTTCTTAATTGTCACTAACTTTAAATAGCTTAAATTTGACGTTAACTATAATTAGTTAATCAGAACGTGCAAAAGCTCTTGTAGCTCAGTTGGTTAGAGCACCCGTTTAGTAAGCGGGAGGTCTTGAGTTCGACTCTCAACAAGAGCATTTCTCTTTTTTTTTTCTTTTAAATTAATTATTTTTCTGTTAAAAACAGTGTATCAAGATTAAATTGTATGAACACTAGATTCTAAGTTAGGTCTTAGGCCTAACTCATACCCCAAAAGTTAGCTCAAATGGAGGAGGATTGCCCAAGCCTTCTAAGGAGTCCACCCATCTCATTGGTGCGTGGACAATTTTGATTTTGGGGCCCCCAACATCGGGTGAGACGGGCCCTGCTCTGATACCATGTTAAATTAGGTTTTAGGCCTAACACCCCACCTCACGCCCAATGCTTAGCATTTGGTGCGTGGGCAATTTTGATTTTGGGGCCCCCAACATCGGGTGAGACGGGCCCTGCTCTGATACCATGTTAAATTAGGTTTTAGGCCTAACTCACACTCCAAAAGCTAATTAGAACTTTAGATAAATATTAGGGATTAGAACTTTAAAATAGACAAAGAGAGAGTTATTTAGATGGTAAACACTCTTCACTTCCAACCTCGCACAAGAAAAATCTTAATTACGACATATATTATGTTATATTGGTATAGTGTGAGGCGACCCGTGATTTAAAATAAGGGGCACCATTAGGATTTAAAAGTTACTGGGTGCACGTGAATCCTCACGGCGCATATGGGTCCACCTATGTGTTCAATAGATACAATTTGACTTGAGTTCAAATATTTAATAAGTAGTATGATTTTTAGTTTGAATAATCAAACACATTTAAGATATGATATTTTTGTGAATATCATTTTTGAACTATCAAATGTGTGAGTAATATATCCATGAACTATCATCGATAACTTATTGAAACACAGCTCGATTAGTATCTACTATCTAGTGGTGCAAATACTAGACTACTCTCTTTTTTTGTTTAATAATGATGTCTAATGATACTCCATATGAATAAATAATTTCATTGTATCAAAACTTAAATAATTGTCAGATTAAAAGTTAAAGATGGTCAATATTTTCATATAATACCTTGTTATGTTGGAAAATAGTATGGTTAGATGCTATTTCTCTATTCTTAGCAGAAGTATATGTTATGTTTTGTGACAGTCTATAAATTTTCTAATTCAATTTTTTTTTATGAGAGAACAGGCACATTAATACTTCTCATCAGTTGGTTAACATATCATTTATTCAAATATTATATTATATAACACGATATAATATGATACATTATAAAATAATCATTTGAACAAAGCATAATATAGTTTGAAATAATTCTCTCAAAAAAGGAATTAGTACAAATAAAATGTGTAAAAAAGAAATGAAATAATCGTGCAAAAAAACAAAAAGTTTGGTCTTCAAGTACTCTCTTTTCGTTTTTTGAGAATCAAATAATTTAAGTTTAACCGAGAATTTGTGCATGAAATTTTCAAATTTTTGGCAATGATATTTATATATTTATAAACTACGTAAAATGTACAGTACTACAAGTCACAATAATTGATAATTCAAAATATTTATAAGACATATGAAAAAATTAATACTCAAATATAAATTTGTTTAAATCTTAAAATCTGAAAAATGTCACGGCAGGCAGAGGGTATAAAATAACAATATTTGCATGTTATTTGAAATATATTGGCATAACAAAAGCCAAAAGGAAGATCGATCTCTGCGTCGCTCTCTACTGAATCTCCGATCAAAGAAGAAACAGAAAACAAAGACTCTTGTCGTCTTCTTCACTTTAATCCCTCCGTCCGTCCACACTCTGTTTCTTTGAAAATTACCCCTAGAATCAACACTGACACTGTCTCTTTTTTTTAATCATATTTGGGGTTTTCGAGTTTAATTGTGTTAAGAATTGAGGGTGAATTGTGCCTGGGAAAATGGGTTTCTGATGGAATGGCAAAAGAGAGTTTCTGTGTCACTGAAGCTTTTCGGTTATTGAAGAAGAAGTAAACTATATGGGGAGTTCACAGCAGCCCGGTAGCTTTGGGGACCCTCAACAAATCTCATCTGATAATGTTAATGGTCTTTGCTTGGCTATTTCTTCTAGTTTGTTTATCGGATCCAGTTTTATTATCAAGAAAAAGGGTCTTCAAAAAGCTGCTGCATCTGGCCTCAGGGCAGGTACTTTTTACTCTTGTCTTTCTTTTTTGGTTGGATACAGTTTTTGGTCCATGTGTTAGAAATGGCTGAAATTGAACTTGGGTTTTCTTTAAATATCTAATCTTTTTGATGGGATTAAAAAAAAAATTGTTTTATGAACTGAGTTGGAATTTAGGAAATGCACTTTCTGTATTTATTGGTCCACCACATGAGAAATGCTTGAAATTCAGCTGGGCTCTTTTTTATAATCATGGTGTCTGGTGCAGCCTAAGGGCACAAAAAATAATTTCACATATACCTACCACCTTCCACCAACAACAACGGAGAATAAATCACCTAGTGTTTTGTCTCTACTAGTACTCAACCACTTCATTGGCCATTAGGCGCGACTTGGGTGTGACTTTTTCGTTATGTTCCTACGACTCTATGACTTCAGGAAGTTGTACTTTTGTTTGGTTCAATTATTATTTCTGGTGTCTTATTATATTTTTTTAATTGGTTGAATGGATTACTTTGGGGACAGCATAATTTCTTGGTGTTACTTTTTTTTTACTCTTTTCTTTTTTCTGTTTTACTTTCTGGTTTTGCTGAATTTACTGATATATTTGCTGGAGTTCATTGTTCCACAAAATTTCCTAATATGCTGAAAAGATGAAGAATTTGTGACATCACTTTGCCAAAAACAATTGTTGAGCATGTTAACAATGAGTGAGACTCCTGTTACCTTACAAGTAAATATAATATGACTCAAAGATATAATTAGGCAGTAAAAGTTTCCTGTTCTGAATTGCTTTATGACATTCTTTATTGTTTTGAACATACCATATAGTGATTGCGATCAATAATCGGGAAACATTGACACTTGGTTTAGATAACAAATCTTTTGGCACTAGAAATAAAAATCTTTGTGTGGATTTAAACCTATAATCATGTTAGGTTCTGAGATGGTTTGAAGTATATCCTTAAGATCTCTTTCGTTTAATATATAGTTGAAAACTAGAACGGGAACCGAACATAGGAGATTCATTATTATCTGGGAGACAGACATTGTGGATGATTACAGAGAATATTGATATGAGATCCTTGTCTATTTCTCATTGTCTTTGGGTTTGGTTTAGTTATCCACTATAGGGAGAGTTAGAATAAAGGTGCTAAGTTTGGTCCTATAGCTTCACATATACTAGATGTATATGCTCAGTTGAGATATTTTACTTTTACCTTATCACAACAATATACTAGATTTATATGGTTAGTTTGGTCCCACAGCTTCAGGTCACAACAGGCCTATTAAACAACAGAGGCTTCACTTTTTGCTGCACTCCTGATAATTAAGGTTTCATTTACTGCAAAAGGGGATAACTACCTATGTGCAGGATGTTTGTAAAAATCAACTTCTTGACTCTATCAATGTCCACTTTTTATGAGCTCTCTTAGGTTAAAAGAAGATTCCTTTTGTTATTAGCTAAACAGAGTTCTAATTAAAAAATACTTAAAAGACGTGACCCTCGTAAGTGGAGTAATTTGACATTATAATACCTTTATTTCATCCATATCAAGAGCATTTTGGATATAACTGTATGTTGGATTCATTGTAAATTAAACATCTTGGTAGGAGTGTTTTTACATAATAGCACCATCCTTGGTGATTAATTATCATGATTCTCATATCCTTTTTTGAGAGAAGACACACGTTAGTCAAAATAGTGTCATCCGACACTGCTTTAGGGAAGTTGCATAAAAACAACTAGTGTCTGGAACGCGCGTTGCGCATATACTTCCTTTAAAGAACCTTAGTGGATTATACCATCAGTTTTTCTTTATTTTCTTTTTCCTTCCATGAATTATAATGCTTGTGTTGATTGCGATAAGAAAGAAAATTATAAAAAAACAAATGATAAACTTGAAGTTCCAAATGAGAGGCTTATAGGTTTAATTTACCCCAAAAAATAATGAAGCGTACGAGAAGACCAAACACTATGAAATTTTTTATCCAAACCAACAAACAAATATATAGGTATGGGACTGGGCGGGGAATAAAAATGGATACATGCTCAGATGCTAGATGAAAATTAAGAATTGAAGTTTATTGGCAAAATCAAACTTGAGTTTCTAAGAAAAAAATACCAAGCAATCTTAACATACATGGGCAAAGAAAAAAGGAACTCGAGTGAAAATGGGAAATAAGAGAGGAAAGTACATAACATATGTTTAGCATCTGTAAGTCTTTCTTTCCCGTTCACGGTGAAATTCCCCAATCGTAAAAAGCTCTCAACATTTTTTAATCATAAATGAAAGTATTTAAGAACCATTAGTGGGGAACTATGTTGCTCGGACTCTTCGAAAATGTCGTTGGGTGTGTGTTGGATCCTCCAAAAATAGTGCATTTTTGAAGTATCTGTCACGGGTGCGACAACATTTTTGGAGAGTCTGTGCAATATAGGTGGGGAATATGAATTGAATTATATTGGTTCATGAATCAGTCCTTAAGTTATTACATGAAATAGTGGATTAATAAATAGATATCATTGCTTGTAATAAAGGTTGACAGTCTAATTAATTACTCCAATGAAATAAATTTCATCAAGAAAAAAAGTTTACTAGAGCTCACCATTCAATGAACCACATTTCTTTTTCTTATTATTTTTTAAAATATTTATTTGAATGTATATTTACTTTTCTGAACAAAAATGTTATGAAAATAATGTTTCCTTGAAGGACAAAGACATTGTTCAATATTTGAAGGACATTTTGGTAATTCAACTTTTAACTTTTTTGGTTCCCACTTTTAGAATAGTATAGAAGATATATATAGATAGATAGATTTATAGATAGATAGATAGATGTGCAAAACAATAAATATAAATTAAATGACACCACTTCATGGCGTAGCCTGTCTTTGATGGTCAGTAGCGTCGACTTGTGTAACTGAGGTGGGGGTTTAAGACATGCTCTGTACATGTTTTGCATATTTTCTCATTGTTTTAACTTCTAAGCCTCTTTTGTCAAAAAAGAATAAAATACAGGCCTCTATTGTCTAAAACATAGAGGCAGTAATAATCAAACCTGTCCTCCAGCAAAAAAGCTGATTAAACCAACACACCAACTAACATTTGTAACCACAAAATGAAAATAAAATATTCAATCCCTGAAAAGTAATTATTTTAGTATAACATAAATGGATTTAGAACGATAATTTTGAAAAAAAGTTACTCATCCATTTCTGTAACTTGCAACTTCTGGGTAATTGAAATTGCTAGTGCTGTTATTCTCAAACTTGTCATCTCTCATGTTGTTATAGTTGTTTGTTCACTTCTTTATATGTGGACACTACTTACAAAAGATCATGGGTACGCCATTGTTTGATAATATGTGTTCAAGATCTCATCTGTTTTAATCCTTCCGGCTTCCTGAAAAGATTTCATCTGTTTCTTTGTCCATAACTTTTGGAAGACAAGGAATCTAAAACTTTCATAAATGTGGTGTTCTACCTACTTTCAGAGTCTTCTCAAAGAAAGTATTATATGAGCATGCTACAACATTACTTCTGCTTCTAAAAATGCTTCCTTATTTCCCATATCTTTAGTACTCTCAGGCATATCTCATATCCTTGCCCATGTGCCTGATCTTGACATGGATGCTCTCATGCTTTATCTAGAGCTAGTGCTACATAAGCTATTTGTGAAGGTTATGGATAAAAAATGTAAGAGTGCATGCAATGTGCATATAATCACTAAACTTTTCCATTGCATTTCAATTTATATGTTGGTTTATTGGTCCCTTTAATAAGTGGATTCATGATACGACTGTGATTTATAGGGGTGAGGTTATTTTGGCATTAGCTTCATTTTTCATCTAATGTTTCATTCTTTTTGTCAAATGTGTGCTGCAGTAGAATTGTCAATCAGATTGACCCGCATATAATCCTTCTTTTTTCATCGCAATTGTCCACATGACAAGTGCTTTATAAGAAGAAAATGAAGTGTCTCATTTCCCCTTTCCCTTTCCTGATTCTCCAAATAATGTTTGTCCACATTGCTTTGGTCTAGTGGTAAGATTGTAACACGTGATGTCTGGGCTAGGCGGATATCATGGGTTTGAACCCTTCCATAGACAAAAGCCATGTATTTAAGTGGAAAATGGTAGAAGGATGGATCAATTATTCATATGTTTTGAATGGTCTGGCGCTGGCCCTTAAGGATTTCTCTGTTATCCTAAGAGAAAGGGAAAAAGAAAAAAGAAGAAAAATGGATCATTGGTGGTGCTCGGCTTTCAAATATATCATGAAACTGTTGGATAAGAAATGGGTTGCCTCTTTAAAAATCTTACTCATCTTAGATCTTGGATTTAAACATCATAATCTTGAATAACAAAGTTAGCTTCTAAAAGTTAATTCAATTTCCATACCTAGAGGCAGTGTGACTTATTTTTACATGTTATGGCAGGCTCTGGAGGCTATTCTTACTTGATGGAGCCGCTTTGGTGGGCAGGAATGATAACAAGTTAGTTATCCTATCATATTCAATCTTCTGATATTTGAGGATTTGTGCTGAATTGTTTCCTCTCTGGTCCAAAATAATGTCTTTTAGTGACTTGGCATGACTATTGAGATGAGAATTGAAATGTACAGCATTTAAATGTATATAAAAAGAGATTTGTTTTCCTAACTCATTTTTCTTTTCTTTTCTTTATATTGCCAAGGAATATGAAAATAGAAAAGTGGTGTTGCAAACAGTCAACTAATGGAACTTATGACTTGGTATCCGAAAATAAAGTTCATCAAGTAAGGGAACTCCTTGAGGAAGTAGATGCTATCTAATAGACTATTTTCTACAAAGTAGTGACTACGACATTGGATTGTTATGGGGATAGTATATTCTTTATGCTTACTTTGCTGTTTGAGTCAGTGTAATTGCTTGTGAAGTCTTAAACAATATAGAGCCATGGTGAAATTCTCGTTGTTACCTTATGAAAGTCAGGCATCTATGATGGTTCAAAGGGAAGAGAAAAAAGGAACTTGGCTATTAAGGAATATGGACAAAATGATTCAGTTGATTTCCACTTATTTTTGATAACGTAAATGATCTTATTAATTTTGGGGGAATCCCCTCGTACAAGAAGTATACCAAAAGGTAGATAAACCTACATCAAAATTTGGTTCTCTATGGAAGTCACCCTTTCATCTATGCAAACAAGAACCTCATGGGTGCAATAATATTAATAGCTGATCAAGGGGGAAAGAAAGGAAAAGGAAAGATCCCCTGTCACAGAAAGTACTTGACTTGTGAAAGGCAACACAAAATTCTCGGTAAAAGAATAAGGATAATTTACGGTAATAGACATCTATGTCAAGGATAAATTATGCATATTGAGTTGTCTGAGAGATTACGGATGATATTTTTTCCCCCATAACTCTTCCTTTGTAGCTCCAAAATTCAACCAGCTAATGATTGGAACCACTTTAGACCCTGCCGTTTTTCATGCATGTTATATAAGCTGGTTTTCTTGGTAACTGAACTTATTGAATATGGGGAAGGATAATTTTGTATTCTCAATCCAGGATGAGTGAAAGAGGAATTGAGAAGTTAAAAGTAAAGGAAGAAAAAATCAACTATTTAAGATAGCATTAACATGTAAATTGTTGTTATTTTGCTTCTTTTGCTTCATTAGTGTGAGAGAATAGAAGGGCTTTCAGGATCTAAGGGGCTGAGGGCTCTCTGAAGGATATGAAGAAATGATATATCCTAAAGAAGTCCCTCTGACTATTCAAGCCACATTATATTTGTCAATTTTCTTAATTCTCTAACCAATGACGTAAGGATATTTACTTCAGTTCTTCGCATTTGCTCGACTTTGATGTGACTAATATGGTCTTTTACTTGTTCAAAAGCCTCGATAGGAAAAAATGTATTCATTTACTGAAAATCCTTCCAATATTGCTTGTAAATAAGTTATATCTCCTTAAGGCTTTTGCCTCCTCCACCTCTCCCTAAAAAAGATGTGTTTTTATGGGGCTTCCATGCTTGTCGTTTTATTTTTATTTGAAGCATTTTAAGCATGTACATGTTCTCCTCACCTTTCTATTTGAAAAAAAGAAAAAAAGAGAAGACAAACAAGGGTTGATGTGAGTGCATTGCTTCTGTGGCAGTGATTGTTGGAGAAATTGCTAACTTTGCAGCTTATGCATTTGCACCTGCTGTCCTAGTCACACCTCTTGGTGCACTCAGTATTATTATCAGGCAAGAGAAGGCTGGAAATGATTGTTCAACTTTGCTATCTGTTACCTTCGAGGCAAAATTTATTTATTTATTTTTGCAGTGCTGCACTTGCTCATATGATATTGGGAGAAAAACTGCATATTTTTGGAATGGTTGGTTGTGTTCTGTGTTGTGGGCTCAACAACCATTGTTCTGCATGCTCCTCAAGAACGTCAAATTGAGTCTGTAAAGGAACTCTGGGACCTTGCCACGGAACCTGGTATGCATTTGAAGGCTGACAAAGCCGAGTCCTTCGTGACATTTTGTGAGCATGGAAGTTTGATTGCTTAGTTTGTCAAAACTTCTTGCTGACAATAATTTGCTAATTTCTTACTCATGGCAGCATTCCTCCTATATGCAACTTTGGTTATAGTGGCAGTTGTCATAATCATTGTCCAGTATGCTCCAAAATATGGACAGACTCATATAATTGCTTATGTTGGAGTTTGTTCTCTCGTTGGTTCTATTGGGGTAGGCACTCAACCATCTGGTTGGAGTTTGGCTTTTCATTTTTACCCTCCCCCATCTGGGTTCTCTTTTTCCTTATGCTTGTTATTATTTCATCATTCCTACACGGGCTACATCCATGTGATCTAATTGTGATTTTTGGAAAAAAATCTTAAATGATTTGGCAGGTTATGAGTGTCCAAGCACTAGGAATAGCATTAAAATTAACGTTCTCTGGGACGAACCAGTTGTTGTATCCTCAAACATGGGTCTTTGCAGTTGTCGTAGTGACATGCGTGTTTACACAAATGAACTACTTAAACAAGGTAACTGGAATGTACTCTCAGTTCTTTTTGTTGTTATTTTATGCTAGGATATATTAGTCATTCGTATGGAAGTTCTAAACATTAACTTGGTGTATCTTTACGCTCTTGGACTTTTAGGTGTCAGCCTATATCTTGTTGTTGTTGCAATTTGACTTACAATAAATGTAATGAAGTTTGTTCATTTAAAACTCCTATTGAAAAAATAACTAAAAAATAACTTAAGCTACATCAGAAGCCTAGGCTCTCTCTTTTCATAGACCTCACACCTCTGTGTGGTCTCCTAGAGCACCAAGAAGGTTGCTTCTTCACTTGGCTATCAGCCAAAGGGGCCATCCTTACATCTGAGAATAAGGAGGAGGACGAGGATAACATATGTCAGATGGTGTTACATGTGCAAGCAATCTTAGGAAGATGTGGACCAATTGCTTTTTTCCTGTCAGGTAGCAAATAGAGTATAGACTATGATGTACTATGTTAAACTTGTTTAGAATACATTAGACTGGACTAGGTAGCTGCTATAAAAAAATTGCTCCTGAGTTGAACATTCAGGCGAAAATGGAGAAGTAGAGCACTGGAAGTAGCTCAATTAAAGCAACGCTAAAGTGGATATATAGAAGAGCCGAACAAAAAAATAAATATATAGAAGGGTTTTTTGAAGGGGTGGAAAATGCAATTTTGTACAAATGAGGAATGCCTTTTGTTTCTTGTAACTTTTTAGGAGCATCCACGAGGTGCCAGTTATTACCGATAATCAGATAGTGTTCTTGTCAAGGGGCCTTTCTTAGAGACTCAACATGCACATAATTGTGAGCGCAATGACCTTGAGGAAACTAATATCTCCCCTAAAAATAAAACCTTCACATCTATTTCAAAAAAAAAAAAAACCTTCACATGTTTGTTGTTTGATGGATGTTGAACGTTACTGAGAGATAGAGCTCTTTCTGCAGATCAGTAAACAATTCAAAGTCTCATAATGAAAACTATTCGCATTTATCATTGCAGTGCCCCTTAGGTGATTATCTAGATGATTATCACAGAAATATGGATGCCATACAAGATTGGAAAGGTCAGAAATTATCACATCACGAATACACAAGAGGGAATAAGAAAGGGTCGTCTGAGATGGTTAACCATGTCCAACATAAGCATCCAAATGGACTGGTCCTTCAGTGTGACAATATGATGATTGAAACTGTTGAAAAGAGACTGCGTAAACTTAGAATCACATGGAGAGAAATTTCCTTAAAGGACCTATAATTTGTTGAAATCAATGCAGACTCAACTAAGAATTGAACAAAATGGGATTAAAGAATCCATATGGATCCATACAGGCAAAGACAACTAGTTTGGATTGATGCTTAGTTTATCGTTACACTTACAATAAGTTGTTATTAGTCTTTTTAGTTTGGTAAGAGACTTGAATATTACCTGGGGAAAGTTAGTGGTTTAGAGAACATCTAGTTTTCCTATTTACTAGTATAACAAGGAAATTTGTCTGAATAGACCCAAATGGATAGACACACATTCATTTAGACGATTTGGAATAGTTTGGGTTGAAGCCTAGTTGATTGATTTACCTGTTGAACTTATGTCGCTCCATGACTGAGACTGACTACATAAGACTACATTTATAGCTGCAGAACCTATGTTGGTCATTTGTTACTCAAAGGACATTTATATTTCTGATGATTGTTTTATCTTTTTGCATATCCTTGTCTTTTCCTGGTGTTTTTCTCTCTGTTTCTTTCGGGTTGGGGATAAATCATTGTTTTTCTGTACCTTCAGACCAAATTTTCCTCACTTTTCAAATGCAGGCTCTTGATACATTCAACACAGCACTTGTATCACCAATATACTATGTGATGTTTACATCACTCACAATAGTCGCCAGCGTCATCATGTTTAAGGTGCAACTACTTTTCTTTACTAATGTTGTATCCATTAGCTAATACATCACACTGTATTCTTTGAACTGTTCAAGTTGATTCAATGAAAATATTTTGAAGAAGATAGATTTTAAGATACTGAGCGACAGTTTGTATAGCTCGATAATAAATGATAGTCATAAATATGCATAGTTGTTGATTTTTCTTTTGGATGAGAATTGAGAAGTGATTACTCTTCTTTTTGTGGGTGGAAACTTTCTTTATCATCTCACCTAATGATTTTTTGCCCCTCTGAAATGCTCCTATTTTTCATCTTAAATATGGACTTTTTGAACACCTAGTGCATGGTTGTTGTGTATGAGGTCAGTGATCCTAGACTCTAGTCATCTTTTCCGACAATTCTGCCACCTCGTTAGTATCATGTTACTTATGTAGTTGCCTAGGGTATGCATGAAGTCTAAAAATAGAATTCCTGTAAAGGAAACATAGATGAATCATATTGAACCTAACTAGACATAAACAGGATCAGGAGTTAGTAGTGACAATGATGCAGAGGAATGTGTGGTTGCCAGCCAATGTGGGTGGGGAATAATAAAACTTTGTAACTGTAGTATGAATGCACGCCAGGCTCTCATAGACCTCCATTTTGGTGCATAAGAAACGTAATTGAAAAATATAAGGGTTGAACATTAGAACACTCGTAGTAGTTGTACTATGTTAAACATTGATCTAGAGGAGACTGACCTTTTATGATTCCAGCAAGATGACTAGTGACTAGTTAAAGGAAAGATAAATAATATTACGTACTCCCTCCGTCTGGCACTTTTCGAATTTCGAGATTCAAACAAGTAGTTTATCTTTGACCGTAAATTTTTCATATATCTTTTAATTATTTTGAGCTGTCAATTATTGTGTCTTATAGTACTTTTTACGTAGTTTACAAATATATAAATTTCATTTAAAAAAAATTGAAGATTCCACGAGCAAATTTCCGGTCAAACTTAAATTGTTTGACTCTCGAAAAACGAAAAGTGCCACATAAATTGGGACAGAGGGAGTATTTAAGATTACTCACCAATGAAATTGAAATTTCCTAAACATAATTGATGAAATTGGAGCTAAAACGAAAGCAACTATGTTCTCTCTTCCTCCCCCTCCCATTGATGAAATTGGAAGGGGGAAAAGGCAGCCATCTTTCTGAATAATTTTTAACCATTTTAATAATTCTTGAGGACTTCTCCTTTCCTTGCTTTTCTGAAACTGCCTAAGTAGTAGAGCTTGGCATATAACAATTGATACCCTTAAACGTATCTAATCAGTATTTTGTATCACAGGACTTCTCTAGTAATAAAGAGACAAAATTTGTTCAAACAAGCCAATACAAATGAATTGCGAATATTAGTAGAGAATTGATCGTCTAATGGGTGAGGGAGGGGTATCGGCTTACAGTTGTAGTTTATATGTTTTTGATGGGGTAAAAAGATTTCATTCGAGGCATCAAGAAGATGCAAAATAGCAAAAGTACATGGAAGCAAAAAAGATTTTGATAGCTCCTATACATAAAATTAAACTAGAATTAGGGAGTTTACAAAATCCAAAACCTGTTATATGCTATTTATAGGAGAGAGTTTACACCAATTAAACAGATAAGACATCCAGCCTTGAGGGAGCGCATTAGAGTTGAAATGCCATCAATGCATCTCGTGTTCCTCTCTGTCCAAAATGCACCGAAAAATACAGGCAGGTGCCATTCTCCAGATATCCCTGATGGTTTTATCAACTCTCCAGACATTCTAGATTTTGCATGCATTCTTTACACTGAATGACATGACCAGCTAAGTCCAAAAACTGAGTGAAACATGCTCCAAAAGTCTGCTGCAACAGTACAGTGGAGATGTAGGTCGCTGATGCTTTCTGAGTTGGTCTCGCACTTGTAGCATCTGTTGACTATTTGAAGAATTCTTCTTGATAGATTATCCTGTGTTAGACAAGCGTCTTTGAGAGCTGTCCAACTGAAACAAATTACTTTTGTCAGGCGCTTGGTCTTCCAAATATCCAAGGCCATTTGTCAATAATAGGATTTTTTGAAGGAGAAGTTATTATATCCAGCCTTGACAGAGTATAGACCATTGTTAGAATTCCCCATTTCATTCTGTCTATTGTCTGCACGTTTACTGCACAACTTTCTAACAATATGAGTAGTTGTAGTAGATCATCCAGTTCCCAAGCTGCAAGTCACAGTTATAGTTTATATGTTTCTTTGTCTTTTCTGTTTGGATAGATCCAAAAGATTATATATTTAAAGTGCATGGCTAACAAGTGACTTTATGAAGTCTTTTTCAGAAAGCAACTACCTATGTTTATAAATTAACGGTCAAAAGCTGCATTATTAGGGTATTCAGCACATTTCATAAAGCAATATTCATGCGATGCCTTTAAGCATGAAGTGCTTATTTACCCTGGAAAACCCGCTGGAACTTGTGGTTCCTGGATAAGCTGCAAAACACTCCCTCCTCTCCTGCTTATTGACCATAAGTACTTGTCTTAATTACTGGAATAGCTGCTTTCAAGTGTTGAGCCATAGTGATTGACAGTAGTTAAGTATTATAAGTTCAACTTGTGTTTGAAAGGCATCCTCTATCTTCAACCATCTTATCTTCTTCTAAATTGTCTTTCATGCTCCTGGAACAGGATTGGAATGGGCAAACTGCAACTCAAATTATTACGGAACTCTGTGGATTTGTGACCATTTTGTCAGGCACCTTTCTTCTTCACAAAACCAAAGACTTAGTTGAGGGTATCCTTTCAAATTACCATTAGCAATAATATAATTCACATTTTGTGGGTTTTGAGTTGATAATTATTTTTCTTCTGTTCACAGTTTCTTCACTATCTGCATTTATGCGATATCCTAAATACGATGAAGGAGGAAGCTCTAGTGAAGACGGCATTCCTCTTAAGAATCGAGAATCCATGCGATAACCAAGATTCAGTTGAATATCACAGCGTTTTTCTTAGGAGAGACAACAACTATTGATCCTTCCTGTTCTCATGGACAACAATAAGATGGAAGAAAGTGTTTGGCTTGTTAGCTAATGCAATAGTTGCTTTACACAGGCTAACATTAGTTTGTACATAAAACTACTCCAGGACAAAGTGTAAGTGGGAGTCCAGTTACCGGTATATCACTCTTGTCACTGGCAGTGGAACTTCCTCAGATACTCGTGACATCGAAGCTGACATCTCCCCAGAACTAAAGGAAAGACATTCAGGCAGGTGATTGAAGAAATTCTCTAAATATCTTAGTAAAGTTTGAAATTGATGCATTTGAGAATAACTAATTCTATTTAAATGGAGAGGATCATATGGATCTCACCCATTCTTGTACCTATTTTCTTAATTTTACTTGTAAAAATCTCCAAATGAATGAAAGCCTCATTTTTTTGTTAGAGGATACACTTTTTTTTTTGGCTAACTGGTTATAGATATATACATTGAGCTAATACTTAGCCAAAAAAATTACATAGTTAAGATAGACTTGCTTGACTATATGTCTGGACCTTATGAGTTTTCTGTGTTTTGAAATAATTTGAGTCGAGAGCCTATTGGAAATAACTTCTCTATCTTCACAAGGTAGGGGTAAGGTTGTGTACACACCATCCTCCTCGGGCTTCACTCATGGGATTATATTGGATATATTATTGAGTTTCGAAAAACTTAGTTCAAGTCACTAGATACAAGCTCAAAATAGCACCTTATTTTTTTTGAAGTGTTATTTTGATTTGGATAAATAATAAAAAAAAAAACAAATGAAAAAAGTGGTTTTGAGTTGGATAATGAATTTTGAACTATTTCAGGTCAAATTCCAAAATCATTTTGGTACAAATAAACTATGAACTCATGACTTGCATTTCTTTTTGAAAAATGAGTTTCTTGACCTTAGGGTTTATCGGAAACAATCTCTTTATTCCCACAAAGGTAAGAGCATGGTTTCTATACACCTACACTTCTCAAACCTCATTTATAGAAATATACTGGGTATATTATTATTGTGTTTGATCATGAGATGTTCATTAGCTCTACTCGATTTGAGTCGCTCAAATTTTGCTCAACCAACTTATTTGACACCCTAGTATGTGATATTATCCCTATTATATTCATTTACAAGTTGTGTATTGAGTTATATATCTACTGGAAATGAAAAATTGTCTTATAGAGTAGCTTTCTTTGTATCTATAAAAACATACAAATAGAAAAATATGATTGTTAACAAGTAGATCCCAATCAAGAAAAACTTGAGAAATCAACACCGATATCCTACCCACCCCTCGAATTCAAAATTTAAACTCTATGGATTCATATAACTATTTCACGTAAATATTCAACAATAACTAATATTTATAGATATTTAATGAATTTCTTAATACGTATATAAGATCTGAACAAAAGTTATTAAATTCACGTGAACTCAATAATTATGTGGTAGACCCACATGTACCCACTTCAAACCTTAACACCACGCTGCCCCTTCACTCTTACCCACCCCACCCCGCCCCACGTCCCCCCACTCCCACAACTTAATTTGCATTATATAAATGTATATAAAATAATATTTTATTTATCAAATACTAAAAATAAGTTTAAAAAATACTTATTTTTTCAGAAAAGAATTGAATATTTTCCGTGGATCCTTTTTTTCTTTCATACCAAAAACACCCTTTATAAACTTAGTTGAAAAGTTACTAGTATTATTATTTGGTACTATATATGGTAATATACAAGAAATTAATTAGTGACCGGAGGAAAAGAAAAAGAGAATAAGAAGCAATATATGATTAAGAAGACTAGGGACTTTAGAGTATAAAGTTGCAAATCCAATCTATATATATATATATATTGTCCGATGAAATTTTGTAAGTAAGGTCCAGAGATTACAGAGGGTACTCAGGCTAGGTAGGTATATGAAGACTTTAACCTATCTTTATGGAGTAGAGAAGTTATTTTCAATAGATTCTCGATTCAAGAGAAGTGTTTTTTTTACATATATAAAAAAATAGAAATCGTAAAAAAAATTGAAAGTTCTTTGGATGCGTACTTAAATACATATAAAAAACTTAATATTTGGTTTCTAGCTCACATGTGAAATGTTTTAAATTTTTGACAATTTATTACTAGTATATCTTTAGACTTGTGAAACACGATGTTAATTAAGTAGAAAAAAAATTGAATTTGCTAAGACTTCTTGAGTAAGATTATGAGAATTATTTAATAGAAGTAAATATAAATAATTGATTAAGAATTACACAAATAACCTTGTAATAATTTGCTGACTCTAAAATTAAGTTTCATTCATATAATAACCAAAAACAGTGGAAGATGAATAAACTTGAAGTATCAAAACTCACTAATTAAATCAAGTAAAAAAAAATTACACACACAAAAAAAGGGTTAAAATTCTTGAAAATTGGAAATTTGATGGCATAAATTAATAATCCGATAAATCCGGCAGTAATTTCAAAATGTTTGACCATATTTATATATGTTAGAGTTTAGTCATATGAAAGTCTTTAGATAGTGATTGATGGACAATAAGTTTAAATTCCTAAAGAAAGAGTGTATTTTGGTCATTACTCATTATTTGAGGTGGGTAATTATCCCCATAATATTTTATCAATTTAGTTTTTGTGAGTATGGACTATAGTGTGCACAACTAAAATAGAATATCTAGAATGCAAAATTAGTCACATAGCATATGATGAAGTGGAGGTGGAATTAAGGAACAACACATAATTACGTTATATCTAAGAAAGGAAATTTCAAGTATTTTAGGGATATATATTTATAATCAAAGGAATTGGGAGATTGATTGATGATGATGTCGTGCATTGTATTGGAGTAGGGTGGATAAAATGAAGGCTCGCATCTGGGGTACTGTGTGATAAGAATGTGTTTTACAGTAAGTTCTACAAAATGATGGTTAGACCTACATTGTTGTATATAAAAATGTCAGTCAATCATGAAAATTCACGCCCAAAAAATGAAGATAGAGGAGATAAGTATGCTCAGATGGATATGCGAGTATATTAGGAGAGATAGGATAAGAAACGAAGTTATACATGACAAGGTGAGAGTGACCTCTGTGACGGACAATCTGGTGGAGGAAGCGAGACTGAGATGGTTCAGGTATATGAAGAGGAGGTGTGCATATATACTAGTAAAGAAGTGTGATTTTGTGAGAGGTTGGCTATATCAGACTTTGGGAGAGGTAGATGTATTATACTGAAGAAAAATTGATTGAAGGTGATTAGACAAGACATGACACATTTTCAGCTTATTATGGACATGACCTGAGGTAGAATGATACGGAGGTTGGGAATCAGAGTAGAAGAATAGTAGATAGATAGTATTGTCATACTCTTATGTGGGAGAGGCAGGGGCTAGTCCACTCTTCCCATCTTCTCATTATTATTAGTATTAGTTAGAATTCGTGTAGTACATTATTCTTATTATTTTTTACTACTATCAATTGCTTAATTTGCTTTATTCATCTTAATATTTTGTTGTCGTTATTTTTCTTACAATTCTGCTTTGATAACACTTCTTTCGAGCCAAGAGTCTATGAAATGCAGTCTCTCTACCCCATAAATAGTAGGGATAAAGTTTGCATACATTGTAATCTTCTCATACTCCACTTGTGAGATTACACCAAATATATTATTATTATTATTGTACGGACTATACCGCAATTATAATATGACGAGTGTAATTCTCAAAATCAAAATCATGGTTTTTTTGTTTTATAGGTAATTAAGTCCGATGACTTTAAGTTTTGAAAATTTTATTTTAAATTTCAATTTACAAACATAATGAATTTTTTAATACAAATATATTATCCAAGTGAAATTTATTGAATTTGGTCTACCTCGTAGTTAAGCTTCTACCTTCGCCCCTAATTAAAATAATTTTAATATTCTAGATATATAGTACACATATACAACAATAATTAAAAAAAGGAGGGGGGGGGGGGGGGTCTAAGAAACAGGAACTAGCTACTCTATACCTAAAACACCTATATTTAAGGAATAAATAATTAACAAAGGAATGATATGTACTTGGTGGATATGGTAAGATAGCTAATCTTTCAGTAATTTTGCTAATCAGATAGCTAATTACAAAGGAATGATAAGTTACGCTTTCTTTCATGTATAATTAATCACATTTTTTATTTACTCACTCTATCTCAAATTATTTATCATAATTTTAAAAATAGATATTTTAATTTCTTTATAATTTTAGAAATTTATGATAATTTTTTTTCATTTTATTACTAATAGTAATTATTCTTAAAATCATAAACACCTCAAGTATATGATAATATTAAAATTATTTAAATACTAAAAGAAGGAAAAATTACGCGTATAAGCAAACATATACTAGTTAATTACTTAACATAACTATAGTTTGTCTTAATTACAGTTCGCGACCTACTTTTAGCTATAATTACGCGGCTCAGCTTTTTAGTTTTGTATAATTTGCACGTTTGTATAATTCAGAATTTGCATAACTTTTGTATAATTTGGAATTTGTATAACTGTTTACATTTCTGATATTTGTAATTATATAAATTCATTATTTTGAGTATGTACAAAAATAACTGAATTATATAAATATACCCACAAATTATATAAACCTGCGAATTATACAAATGAGACAGTTTAAATTGTAATTACACCCCTGTAAATCTGCAAACTATATAGTTATAAAGGAGAATCACGACACATATGTATAATAGTTTAGACCAAAAAGTTGTAAAAATGGGACCCACACTCCTAAATTTCTTTATATAAAGAAAATATCTGTACACAAAGTTGAAGTGGTTGAACTAAAACTTTTCCCCTAAAATGCAAATAGCCCCCTTAACCTTCCACGCCAAACAAAACCACCCCAATAATTTCTCAAATTCAAGTAGTCTTATTTACAAACACCATAGCTAACAAAACCATATAATATGGCTCCTTCTCCTCCTCAAGATGATTTTAGCTTCCCAACAATCACCAATACACCGCAACAATTCCTTGAATCACCACCTTTATGGAGAACAACGTCAGTTGCTTCTAGTCGCGTCCAAAAAAACCCTGATCATGATCATGAAGAAAATTTGGACATGTCTCCATTAATATCCAATAAGTCCAATTACATCAACCAAAGAAAGAGCTTCTCACACATAGAAGGTGTTGCTGCCATGAAGAGAATGATTGAAGATGAAGATGAAGAAGAGGAGAAAATGGACATGTTATGGGAGAATTTGAATGAAGAAATGTCTAACAAAATTATGACAAAGACTTCATGTGGGAAAAATACAAAGAAGGTGGAATATAAATGTGTTAAATCTTTGAATCTTTCCAAAGCAAGCAAAAGGCCAAGCTTAATGGTTCTCATCAAAGTCTTGAAAAAGGTGTTCTTGTAATTTCATACTTAATTTGCTTCTTCAACTTCATTCAACAAAACTAAACTTTGATCAATATTTTGCATCTCTTCCTTTAATTAATTTAATTTGTTGCACATAATCTTTTTTGAGTTTTCTTGTATTTTTCTAATGTTCAATGAAACCCCACCTTCCACCTCATCCCCCATCACTACCCTGTTAGGTATTTTGTAATATATAGAAGTCTTAAATTGAACAGACAAATTTGTTCATGAAAGAATATATAATTATTATGAAAAGTCATCTTTTAAGTTCTATAAATATAAGGAAGCAGCCTAAGAAAAATATGCAAGTATATACAAGAACTTTGTTGTATCTTGAAGGAAATTATTTATATTTTCCCCAATTTATATATAGGCAAATATCTCTTTAAGAAAAGTAATCTTCATGCATGAAAGTTATTTTCTTCTTCAAATTGTATTCCCTATTATTTTTCTAACACTAGCTACCACCTAGCTAAAAGGGAGGTGTGAGGGGTTGAATAATTAAACACATTTATCTATATTATATTATATATACACACATCTAATATATTGGTTTGGTAATTGACACGCAAGTAATTAGACATAGGTTGTTGCCATGCTTATTTCATTATTATTTTTTATAATTTTGAAAGTGATCTTATTTAGGTAATCTTTGGTACAAGAAAATGCTTGTAGTATTAATTAAGAGAAGGATTTTTGTATCTTTTATTAGTTGGAAAGCTATAATTGAAATGTATGTCCAAAGAGTTTTTATAAGATCAAAATGTCAAGGTCAAGATATATATGTTTTCAAATTATATAGGTAATAGTTGAAATTACTTGAAAAGCATGTGCCATCTACTGATTTAATTCTATATTGATTGATTTTGATTGATAATTGATTTTGTTTTCTACAACTAAATGTACAACAAGTGTTTACCTATAAAATATAATTCAATCAGTGTAGCTCTATCCATTGAATTGAATTTCTAGATAATCAACTTGTAGTAAATAATCAGTAAAATCACTCTATTTTATTTTATTTTTTAAAAGTAACTTTATTTTATCTAATTAGCTTTCATGATCATTTAGTCTGAAATAAAAAAATATATATTATTTTAATAATGTGACAAAAAACAACTTTTTCTGGACAAAATTCTAGTTGATTCCTGAATCAATTTTTGATTAATTTTTGAGTGAATATTATAGGACAAAGAAAATCGAATCTGCTTTGATTTTTGGAATAAATAATTGAAACATAATATGGACCTATTTTGATTTAATCGTTGGTTGACAAATGATTTACTTGAAGTATCATGAAAACTAGATAGATGGGCCATAAAACTCAAAATAATAAGGAAAAGGAAAACTAAGCAAATATCTCGTAAAAGCAAATAATTACAAACAGAGGCGTATCCAGGATTTCGGCTAGATGGGTGCACAATTACGAAAAAATATATCTTAAATATAAATTTGATCGATTTGACTTTTTGATTCTTAATATGAACCATTAAATTTTAAAACTTATAGGTCCAAAATATATAATACTACTAGTTTTAAATTTTAATATACACATTTGATTTAATCATATAAAAAATTTACAGTGCTAAATTTATTAGGAATTTGCAATGTAACACACTTGAAAATTTTGAAAGATTAAAGGGGAAAAAAAAAGTAAAATTAGTAGAAACGTCAAAAGTGTAACTGATAACCACTTGAAGAGGTGTTACTCAAAAAGACAAGATAGATATAAGATTTAAATTTCTATCATCACTTAGATAGGTGCACCCAATCATCATCATTGTATTATTATATGATACTTTGAACATGGGTTCACACATTTATATTTAAATATTTTTTAAAATATGACACTACTATATATGATCTAGAGAGGGGAGCATGGGTTCACGTGAACCCACGGCACCCCCTCTAGATACGCCTCTGATTACAAACATATACCTCTTTATATCCATACCCTATTAAATAATTACACTATATATCCTCAACTAATTTCAGTTAACTAATACTAAATTAATTATCATATACCGTATTAGTATCATTAAGACGAATAATTTCGCTTAATAATTGATACTAAATCAGTATATATATACTGTATTGGTGATACCACAACAATAGACATATACTCTTATAGTATCATTGACTAGTAATTTATGAACAAACCTTGATGATACCAATATATATATTGATTTAGTATTAATTAAGTGAAATTATCAGTCTTATCGATACCAATACAATATATGATACTGATTTAATATCAAATCTGAACGCCAATTAAGTTCTATCTTGAAAAATAAAACAAAAATTAACGTTAAATTCATGATTCAAATTTTTCATGTAGACAGAGTTTGCAGCTGATATAAACAGTAATGATAAATTGAAAATGATGTTGCTTCCAACCACTAGATTTATTGGTTTGTTCTTTGAGAAGTCATATTGAGGTCAGATTATGGGAACCCACTCGGCCACTCTCCCTTTCCCAGGCTGAGGCTCTCGTCACCTCACTCAATCCTATAGCGGAAACTTGAGTCGAGGCGCTGCAAGCGAGCAAAGAAGCACTTCTTGTAACCAAAACAAAAACCTCATGAATCCGCAAAGAAAAGGCTTGTTCTGAATCACGCCCGAGCTTCCGCCTTACACACGAAAGATTGGATTGCCTGAAACACGAGTCTTATATACTGTGTTACGATCAAGGGTAATCGCCTTTTAGTTATTAAAGATAAATTATGTTATAGACGATAATTAAAAAAAGAGCCCACAAAAGAGAGTAGTAATTAATCTAAAACAATACATTTATATAATAACTAGGTAAATTACCCGCATTTCGCGCGATAGTGAACTACCTCAATTAGGTTACATCTTATTGAATTTATTATTTGTTGTATAAAAAAAAAGATTAAGTTAATGCAAATACAAAAATACATCTTTTTTAGTTTGACAATATAAAGTAGTATTAGAATTTCTGCTTTTCCCATTGGGCATTTCTTTTCTTCTTTCTCAATAATCTCTATAATATACCATCTTCGACCCTTTTTAATTGTCATAATTTCTTTTTTTTTTAGAATCAAACGATAATAATTTTAACTAATATTTTATGATGTATTTCTTCATCATATTGATATGCAAAAAATTGGAATTTATAATACTTTTCGCATAGTTTTTGAATATCTAATTTTTTGTTTAAAATGTTGAATTAATATAATTTAATTTAATTTTGAAAATTAATCAAATTAACTTTCGAAAAACTCAAATGACAATTAAAAATGAACAGCAATATATACTCACTTCCCCTCCTGTGTCTCTCTATCCAAAATCACCTCTGCACCATTGCTGATTTTTCTATATTCAGGTAATATCTCTGCTTCTATATACTAAAGTAAACACTGCTGATTTGCTTTTGATCTGATTGTTTTTTTCTCCTTATGTATCTTTTCTGATTTGCATTCTTTTATAATCCATCTGCTGCTATGTTATGGTATTTTGAGATTATTCGATAACATAAATATTCATAATATAGTGAAACCCTGTTTGGATAATACGAGAATTTGCAGTGTAAATTTGAACAGATAGTTTAATTGATCATAGAATCCTTTCTCTTTTCTGTTTGACCAAATGAGTGTATTCCTTGTGTTTACCATTTCATTCATGTGAAAGGGTTGGTGACCAAACAAATGGAGACGGGCAAACAAAGGAATTTTGGGGGTTTTGCCTCAATTTTTTTTCATTCGTGAATATAGTTTTTTTTTATAAAAGAATTGAGGCAAAACCTCCCATTATAGGATGTTTTAGATTACCACAAGATCTTATTGGAAAGATGGATTAGTTTCAGTTTAGTGACCCATTAGTTTATCGAATTAATCCAACATCGACCAAATACCATAATCTATTTGTAGACACTATGCCACTAGTAGGTTTGTGTTAAAGGAAAGTGTCTTTTGACGCTCCTCAAGCTATGGGAATTCCCTACAAGTGTTCGTGATGAAGTATTTTCCGAAAGATTTCCAACAGGTAGTGTGATGCACGACACAGTGCTTCAAATCCTGGGTCTGTTTGACTAGGCTAAACTCCTGACTGTAAAAGAACAAGAAAAGCAAAAGCAAAGAAACTAATGGCTTAGAATACCTTGGTTTTTATGGAAATGCATACATATACCGAAATTTAACTATCGTTTTGAACTATAACAGAGTCCTCAAACATGCACAGTATTCTTTCAGCCATTTCTCAAACAATTCCAATGCAAATTGTAATAAACCAAATATAATATCATGGAAGGCAAAACCAAACCATCTTTTCACATTTTTCAGAATTTAAATAAATAAACTCAACTATGCAAGAAAAGCTAAACACTTGAAAAGAGAGCATTTCGTGTGGTAGAAAGAAATTGAAATAAACACAGATGTATATCTGATTCAAGATGCAGAACATGAAATTTAATTCTTGTTTGGAGCCTTTTGAGGATAATAAGTAAGAAGATATTCAAATTAAAGTCATGTAAAGCCCCGTAACCAATTAAAACCTTAATGAAGCATGTAAAGTGACACAACCCAAGAACTATTTATTGGTGACAGCTCATTGTATGTGTCGTATTTTTGGGGTTGTATAAGGTGAAAGACCAAGTTAAACTTGGTTACATGTTGTAGGAACAAATAAGATATGTGTGAGCATCAAAGGAGTATAAATTGATGGAGCAAGTCCACTAAAGTGAGTACATAAGTGACGGTTTGAAGGGCGAATCCTAAGTAATCCTTTAATCTTAATTTGGTCACATATTGGAGGAAGCATTGCAGCATATCTATTAGTATAGCTGCTGCCTCTGTTCTTGTTGGACAACATGATATAGGAAAAGATGTAATATTGGAAAATGAATGACTTTTGAAGTGGAAAGACAGCTGAACACTTGGCTTTAACTCAGCCACGTGAAGGATTGAATTGTTACTTATATTTGATGGGATTTATTAGCCAAGACCACTGCTGTGGGTTGGGGGAATTATGAACAATCTTATTTTGAAATTTACTTACGCACACCAGGTGGGGGATGTGCCTATTACTCCCTATTTTATGAAAGGAACGATATATTGGGATTTAGTCCAAGACGGTGTAGATGATAGCAAGACAAGGATCCCAAACACTATTTATAAAGGAGAAATCAAGTCTTTTGCTGGGTAAAAATAGAGAGGTATGAAGGAGAGAAGCTCTTTGGCTCTCCATTTCATTTTCTGTATAAAGAGAACCTCGGAAGGGGAAATAGAAACTAAGCAGCTACTTGGTTATTTGGAAAAATTACAGCTCTCTTGTGGTTTTACGTGAACTCTCAACACCACTCATTTAAATGGGTAAATTTGGTACTTTGCATATACTTTACTTGTCAAAAGTTCTCTTTAGTTTCTTAAGTTTTGTGCCTAGTTAAACATCTTCACATAAAATTAAATGAAATAATTTGTTTGTGCTCTTTCGTTCCCACTAAATCTCCTTTTCTATTCTTCTATTTCACTCTACATCCAAGACAACCCTTCAATGTTAGGTGGTCATGATTTCTCCTGGTATAACCTTGTATCTTTATATGTATTCTTATCACGTCATCCAGTCAGAATAAAGTCCATTTATCTGTGGTGATCTTCACTCTTGAATATATCATGTTTGACACTCAGAAGGTAAAATGCAGATTATATAATTATGTGAACATTTTTAATCCATATTTATCATCAGGAAGCAACAAGCAAAAGCAAAATTGCAGTTTTGGTACCTAATTTTTAGTCGTGCTTCTTCCATCCTATTTTATTTTTATTTTTTTGAGATGGTAAGTAGTAGTATAAACAGAAAGAACACAAAGCTTGTGCCAGATTACACCCAAAAAGCCATCCCATCCTACTTTTTTTCAACAAGTGTTGACAAAAAAAGTTTGTAATGTAGAGGATACTGTTTGTTATAAGGTTTATAGTTGGTAGTATCCATGATCTCCTTGAATTATTGGTGTTTGATTTCTCTTTTTGAAGTACCAATTTACTTACCATAATGGGTTTTAGTAATACAACTCATTTCTGATTTACATGCAGATACACTTCTGTGCTATATGTAGGTCTGCTAGCAAAAAATTTAAATGGAGTGGCTAGTAATCATCGTTACAGTGGTTGTGCTGTGGGTGGCTTCACTCTTTAAAATTCTTCACGAATCTCTCTCTGCCTCACAAGTTGAAGTTTTGAATGATGGTATGGGGTGACTTCTCTACTAAATGTCAATTCTTGTTTTCTTTTGCATTTACTGGCTGCCTCAGTTTGTTATGCACTATTCTTTAGAATCTAAATACAGACATGCATACGGCATTCCCTGTAGTGTTTGTTGTACAGCTAATTGCTTTTTTTTTTTTTAGGATTAGCTTATTACTTCCCTTCTTAATATGTAAATTCTTTTTATGTTTCAGGTGGGGTTTTTTGCAAGAGAAACGTGTTGTTGGTTATTGCCCATCCGGATGATGAGTCTATGTAAGGTTGAATGTCTTAACTTTGAGTTGTTATTTGTTCTTGTCATGAATTTTCTGAGCAATGCAAACTTTTGAATTGCTGTAGAGGGAGTTGCAGGCTAAGACACTTGGAACTGTATGTTAGTTTTGATCAAGATTATGTGAGCCCTATGTATGTCTAGTTATACACTAATGCAAAGTTTCTCAGTTGAAACAAAATTTAATTAGTTGTATTCGTACGCACATTCACTGAATAATAACTTAATAAGTCTCCATGAATTCATACGTCCATCTTGAAACGTGGTGGACTAGAAATTTGGTGGGCTAAACTATAAGATTCAATTTTTACCCCTTTGTTAAATAGGTCATTAAAGAACTGGAATATGATTTGGCTTTATACAAATTATGATTTCAATCTTTTTGTTTTCGTTTGTTTTGTTAAGCATGTGATGTCCTGATACATATGATACATGAAAATCTACAGCCTAAAAAAAATGACATTCCTTTCTTTTTCTAAAGTTCATCAAATTTCCTTTACGCTTGTTCTAAGAGAAGCATTCCTTCTTGGACAATATTTTTTCCTTGCAAATTGTGTTTAAAATATTCTCCATCTGTTTCAATTCTTTAATAGCACGATCTTAAACATGCCATGTGGAAATTTTTTAGAATTTAAGAGTTGCCGAAAAAGGAAAGACATTCTTTTTAAAACGGGCCAACAAGGAAAGTAAGACAAGCAAATTGAAACAGAGGGAGTAGTTGGTAAGAAGGATTACAACTCTCGATGTTAGTTGATTGTTAACTTGTCTCTAACTATATATGTCAGTTTCCTACATATGGTACAATGACCTTTTAATGTTTAGGCAATCTTAAGTAATCAATATGGTATCTATATGCTGTACAAAGCATCACTGTTGAGAGGACAATGACTTATGGTGCTTTTAACTTCATACTGCAGGTTCTTCACTCCAACCATTAATTATTTATCTTCAAGAGGATGTAATTTGCACATATTATGCATGTCAACAGGTAATGCTCTTAGAATATTTCAATTTATGTTGCAGATGCTGAATACAAAAATTTCCTTTATGCCTAAGTATAGAGTGGCATGTGTATTTTGGTTGCTGTATATCTCAAGACGCAAAAAGTAAAACCTAAAATGAAATTTTGATTTTTGAACCAATTGAAATATTTAAGCAATTGATTTTTTAAAGAAGTATGATCCAGTTCAAGCAGTGTTTCTTAAACCTGAGGTTCGCTTTCTGGATTTGATTTATTGCAGCTATTTGCAACTTTAAAGTGTTTAATTGATCAGAACACAAATCACTAGAACTGTTCTTTACAAATCTTTATCCTAGATAGCCGATAGTCTATTACTGATGCTAACTTTCAGTATATTGTTTATGCTTTGTCACATTGTATTGAAATACAGGTAATGCAGATGGTATAGGCGATGTCAGAAAAGAAGAACTTTATTTAGCCTCGATTGTGCTTAAGGTGATGTGAAATTTTATCTGAATAGAAATCTGAGCGATGCATTAATGCTAGTTCTATGATCTTTTATGTTGCCTTTTATGCAATTGTTATCTATTTCTGTGAATTACTATAACAGAAGTTCTTATAAAATGTTGGAGAAAGCAGTTAGATATGAGTCGTTGATCTTTATGTTCTCTTAATTACTCATGTAGGTTCCACAAAAGCAAGTGAAAGTCCTTGACCATCCAGATCTACAGGTATTCTGATTGTATCAGAAGGGTATATCTCTATGTTCTTAAATGTCTAAGCAGAGTTTTAATGCTTAGTTCTTACCAGGATGGTTTTGGCAAATCATGGAACTCTAAGTTACTGTCAAAGATAATCAAGGAGGAAATTGTCGATTGTGCAATTGATTTGGTAGGTGATTTCAGTAATTATCTTGTTCAGCTAAGATGCCTTTTCAAGTAACCTTCAGTAGCTTGTGCTGCTTCGGTTGTTCTAAATTTAAGCTTCCTCCCATTGACTTCATTGTATAAGTGGCTTTTCTACTTCACTAGATTAAAATCTTGATCTGAAGGTATATCCTTCGTTTATTTGTTCATTTTAGTTGAATATTAAAGAATATAGTTTTCATTATTCCTATTTCAGATGCCATAAATCAATTTGATTTGATTTTCCCTCTACTTAATTGGAGTTTATATGGAAGAATCCGCTATGACTTCATTGGGGCCTACCATTCTGGATTTTAAGTAGAGAACCCAAAAAGGGATTACATATTCCTTACGTGGTGTCTACCAAATATACCAAGTACATTTGAAACAAGTGCATAATTTTAATGTGATAGACTCTTGTAATTATGCAAGCTTTAATGTTTGGTATAATAGAGGACAGTCTTTCAGAAAGGAAGCTGAAACTTCCATAAAGAAATATGGGGTAACATCATGAAGTTCCGATTTAGGGAATAATGCAGTGGTTGCCTTTTTCATGGTTCACGTTTTAGACAATAAATTTTTCATCACGAAAATAATTAAGACTGCAAAATGCTGTAAATAACTGTAGTATTTTATTTCAATACAGTCAATTTACAATCTCAAAAAAATGATTCTTCTTTTCACAAATAAATTCAAATGCCTTCGAGTTTAGTCTTGAACTTTGTGTATTTTAATCCAAGCGCTTGGAGCTTGATCTTGAATTTTAATCTTGACCTTTGAATACTTAAAACACTTGAATACTTGCAACTTATAGAGAAATTTGTACCCTTTGATCTATGAACTGCTCTAGCTTCTACATCAACCCTGCCTGATCAAACACAAGTTATTATCTGCCAAAAATGGGTAGTATTGCTGCCGGGTAAGGATGGAATTGAAGAAATTAGGCTTGAGCATCTTGTAATCATTTATGAGGTTGAGAAGGAAAATTGACGAAAACCCATCATTGATTACTTGAGTTATGGGATACTGTTCGAAAATCCAAGAAGAAATGAAGAACAGAAATCTGTCTTAGTGCACCCACTTTCCTGACTACAAAGATACTTTGTTTAGAAGATCATTCAATGGAGTACTCTTGCGATGTTTGGAGGAGGATGAAGCTCTTCAAGCTTTGCAAGAAGCACATTCTGGAGTGTGGATCACATCAATTTGGGCTAAAACTCTACTTCCACATAAAACTTATGGGATATTATTGCCAACAATGATGAAAGATTGCTTGGACTATGCTAGAAGATGTAAAACTTGTTAGTTGCGTGCAGAATTTTATACATCGGCCACCTGAAGCGTTACACCCGACTGTTGCATCTTGGCCATTTGACATTTGAGGACTAGATGAGCAGAAGTTGTTGCTCTCAAGGAAGTAACGAAATAAAATGTTGCAAACTCCATTCGAGTATATATCATACGCTTTGACATTCCTTGTTATATAACAATGGACAATGGCAAGCCATTTTGATAACGAATTGATGAATAAGATTTGTGATATATTTGTCTTCAAGTAGCGCAAGATTTTATAAGATTTTCCTTTTGTTTGTATTCAAAGTGTTGCCTTACGAGTTATTTGTGAGCAGAGGGAAATCCTATTTATGCCACCTTTTCATCTCATGGACACTTGTTTTCCAGGTCATAACTTTTGATAATTATGGAGTCTCAGGTCACTGTAACCATCAAGATGTTCATCAAGGTGTACGGTAAGTTATTCATCATATTCTGATAGCCGTTGGTAGTAATTTTGCAAATGAAATTAGCCACCATATTTTGGTATTACTTGGAAGTGTTCTTGCAGATGTTATAAAGAGAGTTATTTAGTATTGACTATTGACAGTGATATTTATTACTAGCAAAGTTTCATAGTGATCCTGTTTCTTTCTAGTTTGATATCTTTTATACTTGATTTGGTGTTTTGAACAAGCATCATTGTAAGGGATTCTTTACTTTTCTTTTGTTGAATCTATAATTGATTGACATGCCGATAGCATGTGTATTTTGTATGACAAGGAAAACATTGATGAGTTGGACACTCTTCTGTAGATGTAGGACTTCAAAATAAATCTTCTTCAAGATTCAACAAATTAACTCAACCATAATTCTCCCATTATGATAGTTAGGTTAGCACGTTTACTTTAGGTCCTATATTCTTGGAGTCTTTTAGTCATATCAGATATTTATATACCAGTATAAACTACAGAAAATTCTAATAGTTTTTTTCTTTTCATTTTTATTGTTTAATAATATCAGCATGAGATGAGCTTCGATAGAGCAGTATGGCTAGTGAGATTCATACAGCTGACTTGAACTTGGGTTTAGGATTGAGATGTTTAGTTGTCGTTGTAGTATATTTTTCCCACTAGTCTTCTAGAATTTGGTAGTGAAATATGTAAGGCTTAAATTAGTAGCTCATCTTTATAAAATGGTTTCTTTATATGCAGAAAACTGTTGCAAGATACTTCACATAAAGAAGTTGAGGCCTGGGAGCTTGTGAGTTCTTCCCTGGTCTCTTTACTTTTGGTACTACTTGTGGATTTTTATTTTAGTTTCTTGGGACTATCATACAACAACAACAGCAACTAAGTGTACGTTTCAATCTCAAGCAAGTTGAGGTCAACTATATAAACTCTCACTGACCATGTCGTTTCATTTAAGCTCATCTTTTTCTTGGGAATATCATAGCTACAAAAAATTCAGATGTTAATTGGTTTTGAATTTTATGACACTCTGATTGGCATCTTTTCCAATCGTAACTTTATGGTCTAAGTTTTGAAGTGGGAGCTTTGTGATTAATCATTTTCAGGTCAGCACTAGCATATTGCGCAAGTATAGTGGACCAGTTGACATATGGTTGTCCCTCCTATCTGCCAAGTTCCATTTAAGTGGAGTGGCACATTGCTTTCTAAATGAACATCCCAGAAGGAGCTTAGCTGCAATGGCTCAGCACAGGAGTCAGTGGGTTTGGTATGTAATACCCTTACTATTTGTCTTGCTATGATACATGACTAAGGAAAGTTTCAAAACAACTAAAGGGGAATTTGTATTCCCAGTTTCTCTTTCCAGGCATTCATTACGTTATTCCATTATGAGTGTGAGAAGACACATCAAGTATAACGAAAATTATCTATAAGAGACATATATAATCCTCTTGATTTTAAGTTTTCACGCAGTAGAAATGTAGTTGCAGATACGCTCTTTGGACTAATGCATCAGTGCTTAACCAGATGCTTATAACATTTGCTAGATTGCAGTTCACACACATACCTTGTCGTAACTATTTTTGGGTTTACCTTTTCAGGTTTCGCAAGCTATTTGTTTCTTTCTCAAGTTACACATACGTTAACTGCGTTAGGAAGATCAACTAGATACATGTTAAGAGTTGTTGGTTCAAGAAGACACTTGAAAGGAAGATCAACTAGACGTTGGTTTGGTTCAACAACACTTGAAATGGCAATGGTAAGTAAAACCACCTAGTTTTCGATCATCTAAGTCTCTCTTGTGAGCTTTTCTTTGAAAAACTTCCGATTGATTAAAAATTTGGAGAAGTGTTTGAATGTTTTTTGTGGTTGTAGAATAGTTGGAACTATTTCACTTAATTAAATTGAGTATAAATATTTTGAGCTCTTTTAAAAAAAATATATTTATAAGTAATAAATGCCTAGTGCTTTTGATGAATAATTTGGTTTTGATGCTATGCAAATCAATTAAAGATTGGTTTTCTTTTTACTTCTCTTTTCTTTTCTTTTTTTCAATTGTAGGATATCATTCTTATAATGATTAAGTGGGCGTTAGATATTTGAGAAAACTACACAAATTGAATCCATTAGGCAAAGTATTTACTCAAATTGACCCAATTCAATATATTTATCCTGATTGGACCTATGGTCCAAACTATTTACCCGACTGCCTCATTGTTCTATTCACTGAACCACTACTTCTTCAGTAGTTGAGTGGCGCTTGTTGAATACCTCTCTACAGCCTGTTCCAGGGAATGCTCTAGTCTATTTCTAACTAGTGGTGGAAAGGGAATGAGAAAGAGAGTCATGAAAGAGAATCGATTTCAAGTAGCAATAGAAGTAGATTGCGTAGTAGTGGTAGCTTGTGATATCATTAGAATATATATATATACTCTGATGGTATAAAGCCGTAATTGAGCAGTCTTTTCACTGCAACATTGTATATTCCTCTGTGATTCCATCAGAGTATATATACTCTCTAATGGTATCAAGGAGTAACTAAGTAGTAAATAGTAAACACGCATTAATAGTTAAAAACAAGAGGGTATGAAAGTAATGAGGTAGCTGCTTGTGAATAGTTTTCCTTAACGTTGTGAAATTTTTTATCTCAAAGACTACTGTTTTTTAAAAAAATGAAAAAAGGTGACAAGTCCCTATCAAAATTTTGAAATATTAAAAGACACAAGTTAGAGAAAAGGCCACGTAAAAGTTAACAAATGTGTTTTTTTAAGTAAGCAAAGGGGAGAAGCACAAATCAAGTGCCAAAAGGATAAATTCTATAAATATATCACTTTGAGACAAATTCCTCCCTTTTCTCCAAACACGTTGCGTGACTTCTCCTCCTTGTCTTTATTTTTCATTTCCTTTTTGTTTAACCAAAAGTTATTAATTTTCATGCTTTATCTCCAAGCATTCTTCTTTATTTCCCCCTTTCACCACAATTCCAACTTTTTAAAACGTTGTTTGTTCGAATATTTTTTTTCATACAGTAAAATATTTGTTATAAAGGTAATATATTGTAATATAACATGAAAAACTGATTCAAGAGAAAACTTGATTGTTATAAAGGATGGCTGTATAAATTATTATCAGGTTAAGTTAACCTACAATAAGATAGTATTACTTGTCATAACAACCCTAATAAGGTAACTCGGACGATTGTATGATAACTTGTTATAATTAGTTAAATTAGATTGAGAACTTAAATTTTTTGTACCGTCAGTATATATAAATTAAATTTATTTTTTATTCTTGAGGAAAAATGGAACAAAGCATAAAAAGTACAAGATTTAAAAAGCTAGTTTTGATGGTAAATATTAAACAAGGAGTGCATGTCTTACATCTTTCTCCTACCATCAAATGGGGGGGGGGGGGGGGGGGGGGGGGGGGGGGGGGGGGGGGGGGGGGGGGGGGGGGGGGGGGGGGGGGGGGGGGGGGGGGGGGGGGGGGG